>CAKNXH010053038.1:3901-21703 GCA_932178445.1 Andricus quercusramuli
TAGGATTTTTGACGTTTTTATTTTTTCAAATATCGACAATCAAAGTTCTTATTTTTAACATTTTTGGGCTGTATGCCATAATGGTAGTTTTTAGGGATCTTGCCGAACATTCTCACCTGCCCTATAATTCGCGGGATAAAAAAATATAATTTTTGACGTTTTTATTTTTTCAAATATCGACAATCAAACTTGTATGAGGCAGGTCTGAATAATGGGTAATGTGTACGGGTAGCAACCCCGTTAAAATTGAAAATTCGAGAAACCGTTCTGACAGAATAGCATTTTTTGACCTCCTAAATGATTAAGGCCAAAAAAAATTCGGAAAAAAAATCTTCAATTTCGTTCATATGAACGTTCGTAACTTCAAGTACATAAAAATTCCAATAAACAGTCGTGCCAAAGCATTCTTTTTGGGGCTGCATTTTTCAAAGTGAGAAATAATTCCTTCATTATCGTGATCTCACTATTTTCTTACAATAATAATATAATTCAATGTAACATAGGATAAAATAACAAATTCATTTTTTCTAATTTCAAAAGAGATAAAATTACTAAAAAAAATCTATCGAAGAAAAATAATACAGTCCAAACTCCGAGCATTGCCGTTTTCGGGGCTGTAGGGGAGTATATTCCAAGAAGCCATAAACCCCCACTCTAAGCTCGGTCACGCTCGAATGCGTGGAGAAGAATGCAGCTGACAAACTCCGAGCATTGCCGCGCGTCGGTTATTAGGTTAAAAATCTATCTCGAAACTCGTATGTACCTATGGTACATACATGTGTACAAAATTGATTCAAATTGCAATATTTCGTTTTAAAACCCGAGCTTAAAGGTATGTAAAACATAAAAATCGAACATTAGCTATGGTATGTTCGATTCTTAGAATAAATGTTAAAGAAAGCGTCTAAGTGAAAAATATTTCACCTCACTTTTAACGTAACCTATTCAATCTCGTGCAGTGCATTAATAACACAGCCACACACAAAAAATCGTTTTTGGGGCTTGGAGGTCAGACCATGTTGACTGTATGTTTTTTGGGTCGCTGAATCCGAATCCGAGGTAAAAAAAATCCACAGCACGTCAGGGTTCTGACATAACCTCACAAACCCTCAAAAAGTTTCATTTTCTCAAGTCCGGGGACCAGACCATGTATAGTATATGTTTTTGGGGTCGCTGAATCTGAATACGAGGTCCAAAAAAAAACACAGCACGTCAGATTCGGACTCAGTGAGCCCAAAATCATATAATAAACATGGTCTGACCCCCAGACTTGGAAAAAAAATGTATGAGGTCTTATGAGGTTATGTAAGAACCCTGACGTGCTGGGGGTTTTCGGACCTCGGATTCGGATTTAGCGACACCAAAAACATATAGTAAAGATGGTCTGGCACCCGGACTTGAAACAAAAAAATTTTATGAGGTTATGTCAGAACCCTGACGTGCTGGTTTTTTTTCGGACTTCGGATTCAGCGACCCCACAAACCTATAATAAACATGGTCTGACCCTCGGAATTGGAAAAATAAAATCGTATTAGGTTTTATGAGGTTATATCAGAACCCTGACGTGCTGGGGTTTTTTGGACCTCGGATTCGGATTCAGCGATCCAAAAAACATATAGTCAGCATGGTCTGACCTCCAGGCCCGAAAAGCGATTTTTTTGTGTGGCTGTGTAATTACTGTTATTGTCAATTATAACCTCGATTGTCAATTGTCAATTATAACCTCGATTTGATGTCACTCGTGTAATCTTATTAATTATAACAATACATGAAAAACGTAACAAAAAAAACTGTGAAAAGCTTTTTCTCACAGCAGTGAGAATGGATATTAATTCATTTGAAAAATGGAAATTCACAAACCGATACAGCTAAAATATGTTCCAGAAAAAATTCTTTCACTCTTTCCCACATTTTGTACTGCGCAATAATACTGCAAGCAGTTTTCTCATAGAAATGCATATTAAAGGAGCTGAAATCAGACATCTAATATCTTTTGAACGAGATTTTATAATTTTTCATGGTTTTCTGCAGGTTTTAACGTTCACATTTTATGTTGCACATTCATCCAGAACATCTATATGCAAAGCCTTTAAATATTTGACAGAACGTAAAATGAAAATGGATTAGTTAGAGGTCCGTTAAGCTGGCAGGACCGCATTGCAAAAATTGAATGAAAACCCACAGGGAATTTGGGGCTCATTCAGGGCTAATTTAATGCCCTATTGCCAAATTTAATGCTCTGCATTTAAACAAGAAAACCGGTGGCCAGGCTAGCTTAACGTTAAGCTAGCAGGACCACACGTAACAAAAAAATATTTAGAAAATATTTCTTTGCAGAATAATTTAGGGCTCACTTTATGCCCTATTGCCAAATTTAATGCTCCGCCATTTTTAGAAAAAACCTGTGGTCATGCTAGCTTAACGTTAAGCTAGCAGGACCACTCATAGAAAAACACTACATAGAAAATATTACTTTGCAGAATAATTTAGGGTTCATTTAGGGCTCACTTCATGTCCTATTGCCAAATTTAATGTTCCGCAATTTTTAGAAAAAGCCTGTGGTCATGCTAGCGTAACGTTAAGCTAGCAGGACCACAGGTTTAAAAAAAAAAAGGCGGAACATCGAATTTGGCAATAGGGCATTAAATGAGCCCTAAATTATTCTGCAAAGAAATGTTTTCTAAGTGGTTTTTTTCTATGTGTGGTCATGATGACCACAGGTTTTTTCTCAAAATTGCGGAGTATCAAATTAGGCAATAGGGCATTAAGTGAACCCTAAATTATTCTGCAAAGAAATATTTTCTAAGTAGTTTTTTTCTATGTGTGGTCGTGCTAGCTTAACGTTAAGCTAGCATGACCACAGGTTTTTTCTAAAAATTGCTGAGCATTAAATTTGGCAATAGGGCATACAGTGAGCCCTAAATTTTTCTACAAAGAAATATTTTGTAAATATTTTTTTGTTATGTGTGGTCCTGCTAGCTTAACGTTAAGCTAGCATGACCACCGTTTTTTTTTTTTGTTTAAATGCAGAGCATTAAATTTGGCAATAGGGCATTAAATTAGCCCTAAATGAGCCCTAAATTCCCTATGGGTTTTCATTCAATTTTTGCAATGTGGTCCTGCCAGCTTAACGGACCTGTTAGTTAGCTACCTTTGATATTGTAATAGTGTTTCCACTTTGTTTGTATTTATAATTATATAGTTCTCATTTCACGTGCACTTTGCTTCCCGTTAGCAAATGTATTTGCTTCCTCATAGAGGAAGCACTAGTTATTTTTTTTAATAATAGACAAACCAAATTCTTCATATTGATCAATTTAAAAATAGAAATTTACAAAAAATACAAAATTACAAAATAACACTAAACATTTTTTGAATACAAAGACAAATCAGACAAATCAAAATTTTGTATTCGAAATGATAATTTTTCGAGCTGGAAATGATCTGTCGCACCCTATCCCTTTCCCAGCTTTATGATTTCTTTGCAAAAATTGTCAGAATTATTTTATTTAAAAATTTATAAGTAAAAAAATTTTTCAATTCATACGTCAACTTTGAATTATGTCAATTAGAAAAGTTCTTCGGTTTGAAACAGATGATTCAAATATTATAAATGAGGATAACTTCCTTAATTTTCAAGAAAGTGTAATAATATTATAGATCAATCGATTTCAAGGAACCAAGGAACCTTTTCCGTTCTTGCATAAATTTTAAATTATGTTAGTGAAAAAAGTTTTACTATAAAAAACCGTATTTTCAAACAGTATGCATTACCATAGGTTCCTTACTTCTTTAATAAAATGTATTGATATTATAGGTCAATCGATTCGTCTTGAATTAACACAACTTTTCTATTCTCGCATCAACTTTAAAGTATGAGAATGAGAAAATTTGTACTATAAAAAACCGATTTTCAAAATGCAATAAATTACCATAACTTCTCTACGCTTTAATAAAATATATCAATATTATAGGTCAATCGGTTCGTCTCGAATCAACAAATCTTTTCTGTTCTTGCATCAACTTTGAATTATGTTAATGAAAAAAGTTTTACTATAAAAAACCCGATTTTTAAAATATTATTAAGTGCTAAAAAAAATGCAACAAATATTTTTAGAAATCCTTCTGTCAGTTTCAAGATATCAGTCGGAAAAATAAGCCCTCCAAAGTTCATTAATTTATTTATCGTTTGCTTAGAACATTGTATTAGACATTTTTAAATTGGGAAAGGTTCAATTAAATGAATTTAAAAATTTTGGAAAATTTTACCATTACAAAGCTTCCTCTATGAGGAAGCAAAATGGATTAGTAAGCTATCTTTGATATTGTAATATATTCAAAAATATTTGTGCAAGAAACGTTGATACCTTATAGTACATAAATTTGATTTTATATCATAGCAAATTTTTTAAAAGTGGATTAAAAATTATTTTTAATAACGAACAGTTTTCCTAATATTTCATTTCTTATATGTATAATAAAATGAACAATTTGTTTGACTGAAAAACTTCAAGATTTTGCCAGCAAAAAACCTTCAGATTAGGCAGTTTCGTTCCCGGCAATCCTCTGAGCGTTAGCAATGAAATGCAACGGTCGCGACCGACGCTGAAGTGGGGTTAGCGAGAAATCGGGGAAGCGGCAATGCTCGGGGCGGCAATGCTCGGAGTTTGGACTGTAATTGAAGTAATTATTGTAGTCCAAATTTAAAAGGGGCTCTTTCTAAACTCGAAAATAAGAATTACAATTTCAGTTTTCTCAAAACTGGATAATTATTTTTAATTTTATTACTATGTTGTCCCCTCTATTCCATATTAAATAATGTACAAGCCAATTTTTCATTTCTCTAAAATATGCAAAACTGGATAAATTTTTTAAGGAAACATTTTTTGGTTTCATTCGTTCATTTCATAGCTAGAATCTTAATTCTCAGTATCTTAAAAAATTACGCAATTACTGTTGAAAGTAGAAACTATTACGTTGGAACCAGGGCCCACCCTCAAAATTGAATGGGGTTGTTGCATATTTTCAAATATTTTTTTTTCCTAGTAAAATTAAAAGAACACCAAAAAAATAATGTAACTGCGGAAGGAAAGTTTTTTTCAATCAAGTTTAAATTTTTTTATGTTTAAAAAGTATACTTTTTGAATTTTTGCGGGAAAATTTGATGGGTTGGGCGGATTATCAGAAGTACTTCATTCTGAGTAGCGCGGTTGTGCGGTTACTCCAGGAGCTGGGTGTAATCCTGTGTGCCGTTCTAGGTCCGTCGGATTTTTTTACTGAATATTATGTAAAATGTTTTGCTGATTACGAAAAAGTAGGTTTACCGGGCGCCCCCGAAAATGGGATGGTTTCGAGATATTCGCGTTTTAATTATTTTTTAATTAATGCGATAGTCTTATTGTAATTTGGGGCTTTTCAAAAGTTCAAATACATGGTCGGCTAGAAAACCTAATTTAATACGCATTTTAGAATTTACATACTTTGATGTGCTGTACCTTTAGCAATTTTCAATAAAATCTTCTGGAAATTTGTACATGAATAATGTAAAGCCTCATTGAAAAATTAGCGTTAGCTAGTTTAAAATCCAGTAATAACGCTTTGTGCTATAAACAATAATGAACAAAGTCTCGTTTTCAGCTTCTATTAGTAATTAGTCGTAGAGGCTTGTAATAAAGCTGAATAATTTTCATAAAAATTGGAAAATAAAATGGATTTTTAAAAATATTTCTACTACTTATACTTTGTTTATTATTAATCTTCATGTTTTTGGTTAAAATGTAATTGATCCTTATTGTTGTTACAAAGGACGATTTTACGTTGGCGGCATGTGGCCCCCGTAAATCATATCAAATTTTTTCTAAGCCAAAGGCGTAGACTTGTCGCTCTTGCAAAGGGCTCTCGCTTCCTGGGCACAACTAGCCAGAAGGAGTTGTGAGAGCGAGTAGGACAACAGTATAGCGCTTTGTATAAGTGCGTCCTTTTCCATCTTGCACTCGTAAGACGCACCTTCCCACTGAGGATTAAATACAAAATATAAGAAATTTTAAATTTATCACTTAATAATGTAGAAGTATAAAATTTAAAATCTACAAATCATGCTACCAACGACATGTTATTTCCAAATTTAACAATTCACGCATCAAGTAATTCTCTTCATACGATTAATGAACTGATTGATCTCGGGCAAAAAATGCAACCAAAAGTAACCTTTTCATAAAATGAGTAACTTTTTAGGAACCGCATATCAAAAAAGTAACTAAGTTACTAAAAACTAACTTGTTGCGAGCCCTGAGTGTATTTTGTAACCGCGGAATGAACATGTATTCTTGGAAACTAAAGCACTTCTGAATTGCAAATGTTACCCACATTTTAGGTACTTGGTACCTGAAAGTTATTTCATTTTCTATGTATTTCTTATACGTTAAAATATTATTTTTCCAATTGACTTAATTACTAATAATAATGATTCAAGATGGAAATATAAGTTGAGAAAATTAGATCTTCTATTGCAATGAAGAGAATTACTTGATACGTAAATTGTTAAATTTGGAAATAACATATCGTTGGTAGCATGATTTGTAGATTTCAAATTTTATACTTCTACATTATTAAGTGATAAATTTAAAATTTCTTATATTTTGTATTTAATCCTCAGTGGGATTGGTGCGTCTTACGAGTGCAAGATGGAAAAGGACGCACTTATGGGGACGGCGATTTGTCAAGCTCAGCTGAGAGGGCAGCACCGTGAGTGGTGATGTACCTTGTACACAAGAACAAGGCATTATCTACGGTTTCCTCAGTTTTTCGATATTTGGAAATCGATTTGCTCCTTTATTTGTACACCCAAATGCCACATGCAGACCTGGCTTTTCGAAAATAGTGCTTGAAGCAATCACCTCAAAGCTGCATTATGAAGGACTGATATAATTCGAATAGCAGACGTTGCCACCGTTGGAACCGTCGTCTTGTGTATCGCCAGGCGCACTAGCGACCCTAGCGGCCGCAAGTGTCAGTCGCCGTCCCCATAGAAAGCGCTATACTGTTGTCCTACTCGCTCTCACAACTCTTTCTGGCTAGTTGTGCCCAGGAAGAGATAGGGGGATGAAACTTTTTCCAGTATCTTTGGACATCAAGTGGAACCATTTCAAAGCATAACATTTTAGGTCCGGAAGGTAGGGCATTTTTTGTAATTTTTTTCGATTTTTCGTCATCTTGGGGATTGAAAACGAGGGTGTTCCGGAAGAGATAGGGGGATGAAACTTCTTTTGGTATCTTTGAACATCAAGACGAACTATTCCAAAGCATAAAATTTTAGGTCCGGAAGTTAGGGCATTTTTGGGAATTTTTTTCGATTTTTTATAATCTTGGGGGTTGAAAACGAGGGTGTTCCGGCAGAGATAGGGGGATGAAACTTTTTCTGGTATCTCCGAACATCAAGTGGAACTATTCCAAAGCATAAAATTTTAGGTTCGGAAGTTAGGGCATTTTTTATGATTTTTTCAATTTTGGGGGTTGAAATGGGGTGTGTTCCGGAGGAGATAGGGGTGCGGTACCTTCTGGATTTGATTTTGGCACCAAATAATCTTATAATCAACACTAAAATTTTAGGTCTGGAAGTTATGTAATTTTTTATGATTTTTTGGATTCTTAGGGGTTGATTTGGGGTGTGTTCCGGAGGTGCTAGGGGAATGAAACTTTTTGGTGTATCTTTTTTCATTAAATTGATCCATTTAGAACTTTTAAATTTTAGGTCTCGCACAAAAAAATTTTTTTGCAAATTCGTTTTTTGTAAACGTTGCAAACTTCAGCGAGGTCAAGTCTACGCCTTTGGCTTAGACAAAATTTGGGATGGTTTACGGGGCCCACATATGCCGCCACCGTAAAATCGTCCTTTGTGACAACAATAAGGATCCATTACATTTTAACCAAAAAAATGAAGTTTAATAATAAACAAAGTATAAGTAGTAGACATATTTTTAAAAAGCCATTTTATTTTTCAATTTTTATGAAAATTATTCAGCTTTATTACAAGTCTCTACGACTAATAGAAGCTGAAAACGAGACTTTGTTCATTATTGTTTATAGCGCAAAGCGTTATTATCGGATTGTAAACTAGCTAACGCTAATTTTTTAATGAGACTTTACATTATCCATGTACCCAGAAGATTTTATTAAAAATTGCTAAAGGTAAAGCACGTCAAAGTATGTAAATTCTAAAATGCGCATTAAATTGTTAAATATAAACATGGGAATGAAATTGTTTTATGAAAGTGGAATTAGACCCAAAAAGGAGTATCTTTCATCTCTTGAAATTTCTTGATAAAATTGTTTCCTACCAAGAAAACCAGCTTTCTATTTTGGCTCTGAATTTTTTTATTTCTTCAATCGATGTTTTATCGAAATTGATCACTTGTATCAAAAAATGTTCTCTTAGAAAAAAATGCTCCTTTGAGAGTACAAGAAAATTAGAAGAATTACTCAGTAATATCATTAAAAAATCAATTACAATTTCAAAAAACTCAGTAAAAATTCCATTTATTTTCAATTTGATAGCAAATTTTGTAAACAAAAATTTGGAACACCAATAGGATCTGTTCTCTCACCGATTTTAGCAAAAATTGTCATGGAAGATTTAGAAAATACAGTTTTTAACAAAATGGAAAATTTTATTAATGACAAATTAGAAAAAGTAGGTTTAAATGCCTTTTCTATGCGAGATACGTCGATGGTTCTGTTCTTTGTGTAGAAGCAAGTAAAATCAATATACTACTAGATTCCTTTAACAGTATACAACCCAGATTATAATTCACTTTAGAAATAGAAAAAGAAAATAAGCTAAATTTTCTAGATTTAACTCTGATTAAAACAGATGATGGTAAAATTATAACAGATTGGTACAGAAAACCGTCATTTTCAGGACGAACTTTAAGCTTTTTGTCAAATCACCCAATACAAATGAAAATTGCAATTGTTAAAAATATGGTTGATAGGGCTATAAAATTATCACATCAAAGTTTCCGTACAAAAAATATTGAATTTTGCAAACAGATCCTTTTTTTGAACCATTATCCACCATTGTTTATTGAAAAACACATTAACAACAGAGTCCATCAGATTAGTCAGAAAGAGAACAATTTAATCAACACAGAAACTAGAGAATTTGCTAGATTCAACACGGTTGTTTTACCTTATTTTGATAAAATTTCAAAGTCCCTGAGATTTTTACTAAGAGAAATGGATTTATATACAATATATAGAATTCCATTCAAAAGTAACAGAATTGTCAAATTGGGAAAAGACGTACGTGACAAACTAGAAAAACAAAATGTTGTTTATAAAATAAAATGTAGGAGTTTCAAGGCAGTTTATATAGGCCAAACTAGGAGACCACTAAGACTAAGGAGAGATGAACATCAAAACAATCTTCGAAGGAGTCAGAAATACCATGTAGTGTGTTGTCAAAACATATGATCACACATGGACATGAGTTTGATTGGGATGGAGTTAGAGTCCTATATAATGAAAGAAATCAAAGGAAAAGAGAATTCATGGAAATGTTATACATAAAAAGAGGGGGAAATAATGCAATCAATTTAAAAAAAAGACCTTTCAAAATATAACAAAGCTTTTGATAGTTTTATCAAATTTGTATAGGAAACTTTTTTAAAAATTATAAGGTTCTGTTCATTCTCAATCAAGACAAGTATTAATTGGCATGACGGATTTCTGAAATATTACGGATTGACACGTAGACCAAGAATTTAAAGTTTATAATTCTTCCAAGAGGAAAAAATTTAAATAATATAAATAACAGTATGATAAGAAACTTCAGTCTCATATGTACATACATTACTAATATTATGCATAAAATTGATAGATGTTTTCGCAGAGAGTGAGGATGGCTTGGTTGTCTCTTTTCCAATTCTCTCCCTCTTTTTTCCTCTAGTGATATACTTGTCTCTAATGAGCCGATTAAAACGTGGTTTGGAAACATATTTTGAGGCCATTATATGCAATTCTTTTTGCATATATGTGACGTGCGCCGAAGTAAGGGGGCTTACTCTAAAAAAATGGAAATCGAGGTTTTTACACCTTTCGATAGTTTTTGAGTTTCTCTTTTTAATGAAACCATCGAAAAAAATTTCCGAGCGTTATTATTGCTACTAATTGAGTTGATAGGTACCCGAGAAATCGTGCTTTCGCTCGAGAGCTCGAGATCCCGTGAAACACCTCCCACCACTCACCACTACATCTCCGCGTCTCATCTATATCCCGTCCGTGAGCAGAGCCGCTATATGCGTGAGAATGTAGTGGCAAGTGGAGAGGGAAGATTTCCTTAGTCTTCCCTCTCTCCTAAAAGTCGCGTCTATCGGGTCGACTTCGACCGCTAGTCCTGAAAAATCTCGCTTTCCAGAGTAAGCCCCCTTTCTTCGGCGCACGTCACATATATTGAGCTTTTCAAATATGTTTTTTCAAAATAACTGATCTTTAGTTTCATAATGTTTCTGAGTTTTTTTGTTCAAAAACAGAATTTTTGCACAGCTTGACATGATAATATTCTGTTTCTAATTTTCTTCTTAAAAAATTTAACAAATAGAGACATCAAGCCATAGACCTTGATATTTGTTCTTTTGGGTTCAGTTTTTAATGCCGTTCTCAGGGAGTGGGTTTCAGGGTCAACCTTCAAACTCCAACTTTTGTAAGAAGCTTTTTGCTGTGCAATCAATATTTTAAACAAAATAAGCACAATTTTCTTTTTCCGCATTTTCCACGTAATTGTTAATTTTTTATGTTAACATTTGATTGAAACAAAAAACGATAGAGGAAGTTTCTCTTCGTAAATCGGTTTTCTAGCCCAGCGTTTCCCAAACTTTTTTCGCACTTTTCAGGGAGGGGCAGGGCCGCCACCCTACAATTTTTTCACAATACTGGAACCCAAGGGGGATACTTGACTGCCGGTCATGCGGGCGGTTGCACGCTTCGTGCGACCTTTTCATTGTGAGGATTAAAGCCGGTGGAACAAAATTAAACTTTGTTGAAATGTTAATGAATTAAACTTTAAATAGCTGAATCAATTTCCTGATATAATTTTAAGAAAATGAAAAAAAAGTTGATGAAAATCGGTTAATATCTTCAATCCCAGTTGAGAGTTCTTCTAATTTTGCATGCACTTAAAGATTTACTTCATTGCTGGAAATATTAACCGATTTTCATAAACTTTTTTTTCACTTTCTTGAAATTATATCAAGAAATCGTGTCAGCCAATTAAAATTTAATTGAGCCCTGTCTTATTAATTTTAGTAATTGGTACAGGACTTATTCTTATGACAATGAAAGGGTTATCATAGCAGGTACCCGAAAGTAGCCTTCTGCTGACAGCGGGGGGGCTGCCGAGTTGCCGGGCCGGCATCCCCCTACGGCGGCTGCCCGGCCCGAGGTGGTGTCCCCCGACCGTCAGCAGTAGTTTGGGAATCGCTGTTCTAGCCAATCTAGCTCAGCGTTTCCCAAACTGCTACCGCGGGTAGATACCCTACCGCTCGGTAGGGGGATGCCACCCCGGGCCCGGTAGCTCGGTAGTCTTCGAGGCAGGCCCCCCGCTGCGAGCAGACGGCTGCTTTCGTGTACCTGCCACGAATAACCCTTTCATTGTTACGAGATAATGAACAGTTAGAATAACTGAAATTATGGAGACATGGCTCAATTTAATTTTAATTAGCTGAATGAAATCCGTGAAATAATTTGAGAAAATTGAAAAAAAAGTTCTTGAAAATTGGTTGATATTTGCACCAACGAAGGAAACATTTACAAATCTTGTGAATATATAAATGGGACCTCTCAGTGTAACAAAAGTGCGATAACTCTGGTAGTTATTATCCGATTTCCGTCTATCTTTTTTTAACGTTCTTGTCATAATCTAACAAATCTAACGCAGCCTATTAAAGTTTACTTTATTATTATTTTACCAAATTTCATTTTCCTCAACCGGCTCTAATTCTCTAACAATGGGAAGGTCGCGGTAAGCAAGCATCCGCGTCCGAGTGACAGGCGTCCAGTGTCTCTCTTCGGTTCCAGTATTGTGAAAAAATTTGAGGGTGGCGACCCTACCGCTCCCCAGAAAGTGCGAAAAAAGTTTGGGAAACGCTGATCTAGCCGACCCTGTATTTGAACTTTTGAAAAGCCCCAAATTACAATAGAACTATCGCATTAATTAAAAAATAATTAAAACGCGAATATCTCGAAACCTCCCCATTTTTCGGGGGGGGGGTCACCCTACTTTTTCGTAATCAGCACAACATTTTACATAATATTCAGTAAAAAAATCCGACGGACCTAGAACCGTACACAGGATTATACCCAGCTCCTAGAGTAGGTTGGTGAGGGAATATAATATGGCCGCTAGCGATTTAATATGTGAACAGTGAACATAACCTATTGTAAGGTTTAGTATTTGAAACGTGTTTTAAAAGTAAATAGAAGGGCCTAACAGATTTTCAAAACGCCTAGAATGTCACTAAAATCCTGCTTTGTAAAGTGTGACAGTGCGAAAAGTTTTGATGAATCTTAGTATCTTTATCGGTTCATCCAACGGCTTCGGCCCATTTCTTTTTTACTTCTGTACCCATAGGCAACCTTATCAATATTTTGTGTGGATCATCTTTGCAATTGCAGTTGCAATCTGGTGCAAAACGTTTTTTTTTAAGGGGCTGCCATTATTATACTTGCGAAATATAAAGCGAAAGAAATCCGATTAACGTGTGCTCGTGATTCCGAACATATGATTGACTAAACTTTGAGGTTATCTTTGAAAACATCTCATTCTCATGCACTTGAATGATATTATTCATTATTATCTTTTTTTTTTAGGTTTTATATTTTAAGCAAAATTATATATTTTTGTGAGATTTGCGTACGACTGGCTGCTGCTTTTCGACAATTTTAAGTAAACAAACATCTCTGTTAGAAATTGTAAATTGAATTTTCGCCAGCTGTATGCTAGATACTTCGTTAGTCAGTGTATCCTTATTCTGATTGGTTACGCGGTTTTTAGGAAGTGACGTTTCAAGGTCACAGAGTTTTTGGATAGGGATTTCGATACTTTTCTTAAACCTTTTTTTTTCTCGACAATGACGTGTTCAACCAAATTTTTAAGTGCACTAAAATGTTCAGAATGTTATGCAGTATTTAAAAAATATATTACCTAAAATTGATTCAACGACCCTATTGCCTCAGTTTACTCCATAAATACTAAAAATACATATTTTTTAGATTATTAGAGCCTATTCCTGTTTTGAATGAAATCTGCATTCGGAGTGAAAAATTCGCTAATTTCAATAGTTTTTGTGTAAAACGTTATTTTTAATTATTTTAACCCGAGCATAAAAAAAAGTTTTACACAAAGGCTATTGAAATTAGCCAATTTTTCACCCCGAGTACAGATTTGATTGAAAACAGGATAGAGTATAGAGTAACAATGTGACAATTCAATTTTGAGGTTGGATCCTGATTTCAACGCCCTTAATTATTTTTCTCGAATTTAGATAGCTTTACGTAAGCAAGCTTTTTTTTAACTTCGGTGAAGCATTAAAATATAGAGGTATGTTAAGCTGGCACAACACTATTGAGATATAGAAATGTAACCTATTTCATAATTTAGGGCTAATTTAGGTCCCTTTTCCCGAACATTGCTGTGAAACGAAATAAAAATTATTTTACAGAAAATTTACCTCATACAATAATTTAGGGCTCTGGGAATATGATAGTTAAGATTTAAAAAACTGTTTAAACAATCTTACTAAAAATGAATTAAACAAATTTCTTTTCTTGCCCTACGTCAAGGCTCATTTAGGGCTCCCCGAATATATTTGAACTTTAAAAAAATTGTTTAAACAAATTAACCAACAAAAAAATTCTTTTTTTTCATTCTCCCTTGCATAATTTCAGGCGCATTTAGCTCCTGAAATATCGTCGACCGAAAGTCGTGCGATTTTTCCTTTGCCCTTTTTTTTAGGTGGGTAAACCTGGAAGTACCACCTTGCCCAAAAAATATAAAACCTATGCCAGAATTAAGGGCTCATTTAAGGCTCATTTAATACCCAAAAGCCAAATTTTGGGCTCTGCATTTTTAAAAAAAAAATGCATGGTACTGCCAGCTTTACGTAAAGCTAGCAGTACCATAGTAGAAATATTTGTTCAATCAACTTTTTTCTTTCACAGGAATTGAAGGCTCATTTAAGGCTCTCAAATGACCCCCGGCGCAATTTTCCAAAAACAACCCCTATCTCAGAAAAACTAACCTAAAAAATAAATATGGACTAATTAAAAAAGTGAGTACATCATAATTGAGGGCTCATTTAAGGCTCTCAAATGACCCCCGGCGCAATTCTCCAAAAACAACCCCTATCACAGAAAAACTACCATAGAAAATAAATATGCACTAATTAAAAAAGTGAGTACATCAGAATTGAGGGCTCATTTTAGGCTCTCCAACGACCCGAAAATCAATTTTACAAAACCATCCCTCAACATTCAAAAACTACCCCTTGCCCAAAAGTACTCGCAAAGTGCAAGAAAAGGTATTGCATCAGTTTGAAATATTTTTAGTTGTCCGAAAACATCACAAAAGATTTCAAAAACTACCCCTGAAACTCGAAAACCACCCTTGAAGGCATTTGACATTAAACTGAAAATGAAATATATCAGCAGTTTTTGCTTTTCTTGGACTGTCCACAAACAGAGTATGTCCTATGCCAGAATTAATGGCTCATTTTAGGCTCATTTAAGGCTCATTTAATACCCAAAAGCCAAATTTTGGGTTCTGCATTTAAAAAAATGCATAGTTTTGCCAGTTTTACGATAAGCTAGCAGTACTATGGTAGAAATATTCGTTCAATCAACTTTTTTCTTTCACAGGTTCTGCCAGCTTTACGTTACGCTAGCAGTACCATGCTGGAAATATTCTTTCAATCAACTTTTTTCTTTCACAGGAATTGAAGGTTCATTTAAGGCTCTCAAGTGACCTCCGGCGCAATTTTCCAAAAACAACCCCAATCTCAGAAAAACTACCCTAAAAAATAAATATGGACTAATTAAAAAAGTGAGTATATCACAATTGAGGGCTCATTTAAGGCTCTTAAATGACCCCTGGCGCAATTCTCCAAAAACAACTCCTAACACAGAAAAACTACCCTAAACAATAAATATGCACTAGTTGAAAAAGTGATTACATCAGAATTGAGGGCTCATTTGAGGCTCTCCAACGACCCAAAAATCAATTTTACAAAACCATCCCTCAACATTCAAAAACTACCCCTTACCCAAAAGTACTCACAAAGTGCAAGAAAAAGTATTGCATCAGTTTCAAATATTTTTAGTTGTGCGAAAACATCACAAAATATTTCAAAAACCACCCCTGAAACTCGTAAACCACCCCATGAAGGAATTTGACATTAAACTGAAAATGAAATATATCAGCAGTTTTTGCTTTTCTTGGACTGTCCACAAACAGAGTATGTCCTATGCCAGAATAAATGGCTCATTTAAGGCTAATTCATTACCCCAAAGCCAAATTTTGGGCTCTGCATTAAAAAAAAATGCATGGTACTGCCAGCTTTACGTAAAGCTAGCAGTACCATGGTAGAAATATTTGTTCAATCAACTTTTTTCTTTTACAGGAATTGAAGGCTCATTTGAGGCTTTTGAATGACCCCCGGCTCAATTTTCCAAAAACAACCCCTAACACAGAAAAACTACCCTAAACAATAAATGAGGCACCGGATTGCAGAACTGCCTGTGCGCTCGGCCCGTCTCGGCCCAGTAGGCAGTAGAGTGGGGAGACTCACTGAACGCGTTGATCGAGGGAAAGAATCAATTGAAAACGCAATAATCAACTTGTCGTTTTTTTGTTAATAATTGACCAATCGAGTTGATTTTTTCGTAGAAACATTCCATAGACTTGTGCGCTTCTCACAGATCCAATAGCTTGGCGAAATTGTTCATTTAACTTATTATTAACAATGAATAAACTAAATACCAGAAAATTCAAAAATTAATTTAAAAATTGGTCAATATGAGCAATGCCGGTTTATTCTTTATACATTTGGGAGTATCACATTAAACATTCAGTTCAATAGGTTGCTATTTGCGCTATCAATTTGTAGTTAAACGCTTTCGCTTATTTCACAGAACTTTCAATTCGCAATGTAAAAACGAAGTGTTTAAAGGAACATGCAATGATAAAATGTATGTATAAAAAAATTTCCTCACAAAAACATTTATTTGATTTTAATATATTATTAATGATTTCTTTCCCATCACAGATCATCATTATCAGTCATCCTACTACATACATTTGCACAGCTTTGAAAATACTTTTAGGTTACAGTCGCATATAGCTTTAAAAAATGTAGATAAAATTAGATACTTTTTTTATTTACCTACTTCTCCTGTTTTGTATCCATTACACTTAAATAATCAGTAAAAAAAGACTTTCCTCCCGTACTCAGAAAATGCACTAGATTTTGCGAATTTTTTTTCTTTTCCTGGGTTTTTTAGATAAGAGACTCCATTTTATTTGATTTTATGTGAATACCATAACACTCAATTAACGAAATCGATTTTTAGAACAAGAATAACTTTTCGAAAGCAATGAATACTTTAGAATGATTCAGAACTGCAATTATTATATGCCACGGTCAAAAAACGACTGAATTATTAAGAATTTTTGAGTATAGTTTTAATTTGTTTACATTAGTCTTTTCACGCGTTTGTTTACACTTCGTTCTAGGAAACACAAGATTCGCAAACTCGAGTGCGAAGAAGACAGGGAAAAGAAAAAAGGATCTTATTTTATCTATGTTTTTTAAAGCTA
Source organism: Andricus quercusramuli (assembly GCA_932178445.1). Lineage (NCBI taxonomy): Eukaryota > Metazoa > Arthropoda > Insecta > Hymenoptera > Cynipidae > Andricus > Andricus quercusramuli. The sequence goes on from CAKNXH010053038.1 coordinate 20,769, forward strand.
TGCAACTGTATCATAAAAGTATTTTCAAAACTGTGCAAATGTAAATATTAGGATGATTGATAATAATGATCTATGATGGGAAAGAAATCATTAACAATGTATTTAAATCAAATAAATGTTTTTGTATAGAAATTTTTTTTTATACATACATTTTATCATTACATCTTCCTTTAAACTCTTCGTTTTTACATTGCGAATTTAAAGTTCTGTGAAATAAGAAAGCGTTTAACTACAAATTGATAGCGCAAATAACAACCTATTGAACTGAATGTTTAATGTGATACTCCCAAATGTATAAAGAATAAACCGGCATTGCTCATTTTGACCAATTTTTAAATTAATTTGAATTTTCTGGTATTTAGTTTATTCATTGTTAATAATAAGTTAAATGAACAATTTCGCCAAGCTATTGGATCTGTGAGAAGCGCACAAGTCTATGGAATGTTTCTACGCAAAATTCAACTTGATTCGTCATTTATTAACAGAAAAACGACAAGTTGATTATTGCGTTTTCAATTGATTCTTTCCCTCGATCAACGCGTTCAGTGAGTCTCCCCACTCAACTGCCTACTGGGCTGAGACGGGCCGAGCGCACAGGCAGTTCTGCAATCCGGTGCCTCAAATATGCACTAATTGAAAAAGTGATTGCATCAGAATTGAGGGCTCATTTTAGGCTCTCCAAAGAACCGAAAATCAATTTTACAAAACCATCCCTCAACATTCAAAAACTACCCCTTACCCAAAAGTACTCACAAAGTGCAAGAAAAAGTATTGCATCAGTTTCAAATATTTTTAGTTGTGCGAAAACATCACAAAATATTTCAAAATGATGTTTTCGCACAACTAAAAATATTTGAAACTGATACAATACTTTTTCTTGCACTTTGTGAGTACTTTTGGGTAAGGGGTGGTTTTTGAATGTTGAGGGATGGTTT
>CAKNXH010053040.1:0-17944 GCA_932178445.1 Andricus quercusramuli
TGCCGAAGAGGTGAAAAAAGCACTTAGAGGCACGAAGAACTTTTCCGGTGCTGGACCAGATTGTATCAAGAACTTTTGGTGGAAGAAGTTTACTTCTACACACCAACATTTGGCCCGCACATTCACCTCATATTTAAAGTCGGAGATGCCCATTCCGCAGTGGCTAGTGTTAGGACGCACTATACTCCTACCGAAAAAAGGCGACTTGTCCAAACCAGAGAATTACAGGCCAATAACTTGTTTGAACACACTGTATAAGATTTTTACAGCTATCCTAAACAACAGGATTGTTCGACGAATTGAGCCTGTATGGCGAGAGATGTACGAACAACGTGGCTCGAAAAAAGGTGTAGCAGGCTGTCGAGAGAACCTGCTGATTGACAGGTGTGTCTGTAAAGACGCTACAGTCCATCAGCGCGTCCTGTCAGTGGCCTGGATTGACTACCGGAAAGCTTTTGATTCAACCTCTCATAGACTTATCATCTGTCTGTTGGAAAGCTTGAAGGTACATCCACACATAGTGAGATGCATAGAGAGATTGATGCCTCTTTGGAAAACTAGATTTACCATCTCATCTAGGAATTATCGTCTGACGACGAACAACGTCACCTTCCAGAGGGGCGTCTTTCAAGGGGATAGTATGAGCCCTTTGCTTTTTTGCATCACACTTTTGCCTCTATCTCTTGCACTACGAAATTCTCCTGGATACCTCTGTGGCGACACTAATCAGCGTGAGCATAAGGTCACTCATGTATTCTATATGGATGACCTGAAGATCTATGCCGCTGGTAAAAGCAGACTTCAAACTGCTTTAAATATCGTCAAGAACTACACAGGAGAGATTGGGATGGACTTTGGTTTGGACAAGTGTGCCAAAATTCATTTGAAGAAAGGTCAGATTACTGGCGTTCCCAAGGACCCTGAGCTTGTAGATATAAGTGTTATTAGCCATCTTAACACTGAAGAGACCTATACATACCTGGGCGTGCCTCAAAGCCGCATTCAGGACTTAACATCAGTGAAGGATTCTCTCCGAAGCAGATACAAGCATCTTCTTCGACAGATTCGGTCTTCCAATCTGTCGGCGTTGAACAAGGTATTTGCGGCTAACATGCTTGCCGTCCCGGTTCTACTCTACTCGTTTGGGGTGGTTCAATGGACGAAGAACGAGCTTAAGGCCCTTGATGTCACCACGCGTAAGATCATGCATATGCATAAAAGCTTGCATATCAATTCGTCAGTTCCGCGATTATACATTTCACGCCGTCAAGGCGGACGCGGACTTCTGAATCTCCAGTGTCTTCATAACCGAATTGTTTTAAGTACAGCCGAGACCCTTGGCCTGAATTTTAACATCAGAACTGAAGAAAGTGCATCACTCCATCTAGATGCTTCACGTCTAAAAGCCGAAGTGAAGAAAGCAGAGGTTGGAAAACTTCACCAAGAGCTACTCGACAAGCATATGCACGGAAACTTTCACAGAAATGTAGAAAAACAGTCCTTGTCGAAGGAGCAACCTTTTGCTTTCCTCAAATCATCAGGGCTCAATCCAAGTACAGGGGGCTTTATTTCCGCATGCCAGGACGGTGTAATTTCCACCTTAGCATATCGCGCCCACATTTTATGTCAAGAAGTTTCCAGTGATAGGTGCAGAGCGTGTCATGCACACGCTGAGTACCTAGAACACATACTATCGGAGTGTCCGACCCACGCAGGAACAACGTATATCTATAGACATAATGCCGCCCTAAGAGTACTTTATTACCACCTTTGTCGCTCTTACGGTGTTGGTCGCGACCCTGCCCTGCCGAACGCTCCAAGGGATATAGAGTCAATTGTCCGAAACGAGAAGTGCCAGATTTTCTGGAACTACGATTTTCGGGCAGCAGTCTCCGTTGCGCACTCGAGGCCTGACATTGTTCTCCAAGACTTCGAGAAACGAACGATATTCGTGATCGAATTCTCGGCTCCGTCCGAATACAACATCACTGCAAGGGAGCAAGAAAAAGAGGAGAGAAGGCGCTTCCTCAAGCCTTATTTTTAGCCCATGTATTCGTTTTCACATGAATCCCGCTAAACGGATGAATTGTTCGATGTAATATTTTAATCACATAATCTGAAGAGCATAATGCCCAAAAAGAAAGTTTTTTTTTCTCGAAAAATGGTCTTGTTTTTTTTTTTTATTTAATCGAAAATCTGTTTCATTTCTGCGCCTGGAAACGAGCAATCCGCCACCGGGAAAGTACTCCCGTTGAACCTAAAACAGGCGCTCTGAAAATGAATATAAAATTTACGATAATTCACCGTGTCGGTTCTCGAGCATGCTGAACCCAGGGGGTCGCTCGTAAATCAACCGCCCTTTCGATTGTTGCATCCTAGCACGATTTGAGCTGCTTGAACGAAATAGATAATTATTAAAATATGCATAAATTGAATTTTTATATGCTGCATTAGGTTCATTACATAATTACGAGACGATCAAAAAAAAGATAGAAAAAAATCGGTCAACCCATTCAATTTCTGTTGTGAGTTTTGGTAATTTTGCATTTTATTCTCGATTTTATTCAAGATTACGTTCAATATTGAGAATATTGGCCGATTTAACTAGTACTTTTTTCCCATTTTTTCCAATTATATCATTTTCAAATTTTATCAGCCAATACAAATTTCATCCCTCCATGTTTTGCGCAATTTTAAAGATTGTGACAGTATTCATTGTCGGCGGTCGATTTACTTTGGTCCTTAGCGAAAGACAAATGCAGATTCCAGGAGTTCAGATAATTGCACATCGGAGTACTTAATTAATTGATTACTCAATTTACGATAAATCAATTCATTATCGCTTCCTCATAGAGGGGGTTTGGAGTGACCTAAATTTTCGAATATACTTTTTTGACATATTTAGATATAATTCGTCCCTTTGAAAAGATGTTCGTGTGTGTGTGTGTGTGTGTGTAACTTTTTTCTGTTAACCACATCTGGAAAAGGAAAAGAGCTATAATCATAAAATTGTGATGGAGTGTAGCTCGGATTGATATCCAGGCGTGATAGGTACTTTTTACTGTCATTAGCAGATATCTTGAATTATTTTGTGAAGAAAACATTTCTTTTTAAACTCGTTTTTTTTTGTTCAAAATTAATTTTTTGCAACACCCACCTCAAAAGTTGACGTTTGCATGCATGTAGATGGTGCCTAAAGGACCTTATTTGAGCAGACTGTGCGTGAAAAAATTTTCGCGCATGCGTAGTTTGAAGATGGCTTACCTTAGACACTGGTGAAAAAGCTGCGCATGCGCACATTCGAGATGAGGTACTTTAGACACTGGCATAGGTAACTTTAAACACTGGTGTTGGTATCTTCTTGAAATAAATTTACATTTAACTTGAACAAATGTTTTAATGATTGAAGTTTTGTTTTTAGGGTTTCGTAGACCCCCCCCCCCCCCCGGGGGGGGGGAAGCATAAACGCCAACATTTTTTTCAATAATTTGTTTCCAAAAAATTTGTTTCAATCAATTTTTTTTCAAAATTTTTGTTCACAAAATTTTTTGTTTCGAAAATTTTTTTTCCCAAAATTTTTTTTTCGAAAATTTTTTTTCACAAAATTTTTTTTTCACAAATTTTTTTTTTTCAAAAATTTTTTTCCACAAAATTTTTTTTCAAACATTTTTTGCACCAATTTTTTTCAGAGTGCAATATAAAATTAGTATTTTTCGTTACCACCTCCTCAAAACTTTTTCGGGCGGGTGCTGCAAAAAATAGCGTGTGATACACGTGCGCGTAGGTGATTGTTAACTCGTATGATTGCATCACTCGCCTGCGGTTCGAAGCACTCGTCGACGTTTTCACACTCGCTTCGCTCGTGCGCTAACCACCGGCTCATGCTTCGAGCCTCCGGCTTATGCTTCAAAATTCACACTCGCACACAATCACCTATTTTACGCACTTGTATCACAAATAACTATTTTTGCATCGAAAATGTACTTTGAATTTTTTGTTGAATATTCATCTCTTTTCATATCCAAGATAATAATAACATATATCAAAAATGAAGTTTTTTTTCTTATTAAATATTAAAAATATTAAAATTGAAAGTTATTCTACCTCAAAGAAAAAAGTAGTTTGAGTCAGCCAAATATACGTATTTGCAACAAAATAGTTCATTTATTAAATCAGAGTGTCTAGCGTTTCTTCAAACAAAAATTCCAGGACTTTTCCAGGTTTTCCAGGACAGAAATATACATTTTTCCAGGTACTTTTTTACAGTAAAGAAATAATACTTTCCACGGAACATAGTAGAAATCGTAAGTCTAGTGGAACCGAAAAAGTGTCATGCGAAATTTCTCTTACGCCCCTAAAATCCGATTTTATAGAACAAAAAGTTTTTTTTGGGCCTTGTTATTTTTTGACGGCGAAACATCACGACGCTACGACAGAAAATATTTAAATTTTATCTCTTTTTCAGCTTCAAAAAATAATTTAATGAAACTTTTTAAATTCAATATCTTTTGCTGTTTATAATTTAGCTGATGTAGGTTTATTTGCAAAGAAATAATGAAACTGCCAACAAATAAGTTAATTTTGTAACCAAACTGTTGAGTTTATTGCAACCTACAAAGATGATTTTCCAACTAAATAATCGAATTTTAAACAGAAAAGAGTAAACTGCTACTAAAAACAGTTTCATTTCCAACGAAATAATTGAATTTTTTGGAAGACAGTTTAACTCTTAACAAAACGGTGAATTTTAAATAAAAAAGGACGAATTTTCTGTGGAAATATGGGAATGTTCAAGAAAACAGTTAAATTTTCAACCAAAAATAGTTGAATTTTCAACACGAAAATCGGAATGTTCGACAAAAAGACGAATTCCCAACGAAAAATTGAATAGTTCGTATTTCAACAACAACAACGAAAAACGAATTTTCCATAAAATAGTTAAATTTTCAACCAAACAGTTCAATTAAAAAAAAATTCAACAAAATATTTAAATTTTTAACCAAATAGTTTAACTTTCAACCTACAAAGTTGATTATTTACCAAAATGACATTTCAACAAAGGAAATTAATTTTCTACCAGAAAATGACAAATTTTCAACAGAATAAACCAATTCTCAAACAAATAATAACATAGATTTTCAACCGAATAGTTAAATTTTTAACTAAAAACGATAAATTTCAATCCAAGAATGGAATAGTTAAATTTTTAGTTAAACAAATCAATTTTCGTAAAAAAAAAGGAAAAGAAGTTTAATTTTCAATCAAGTAGTTCAATTTTCAATTAGGAAGATTTGTAATTTCTACCAAAAAAAGATAAATTTACTAGAAAAATATGAATTTTCAAACAAAACTGGAATAGTTAAATTTTCAGCAAAAAAAATGTGTGCAAAAAAAATCATTTTTGACAGAATAGTTCAATTTTCAAGAAATAAAATGAGTTTTCAATGAAGTAGTTCTACGTTCAACCAAAAGGTTAAATTTTAAATAAAAGAAGGTGAATTTTTTAATGAAAAATTCAATAGATGAATTTTCGACTAAAAAATATCCATTTTCAACCTAAAATGGAATAGTTGAATTTTCAATTCAAAAAATTAATTTTCATACAAAAATAAAGTTTTTTCGACAAAATAATTCAATTTTCAGCCTATAAGATGATTTTTTATTACTGTTTCTTTAGATTCCAACCAAGTCATTGAATTTTTAATAACGAAAACAAACTTTCTGTTAAAAAAGAGATGAATTTACAACAACAGGAAAACGAATTTTCAATGAAATAGTTAAATTTTCAACCTTAAACCAAATAGTTAGACTTTTAACCTACAAAGATGAATTCTTAACGAAAACGTCGAATTTTCCACACAGAAAATTAATTTTCTACCAAAAAAGACAAATTTTTAACAAAAGACGCCTACTTACAGAGAAATAATTTAATTTTTAACTAAAGATGATTAATTTTCAGTAAAATATATTTGAACTAAATAGTTGAATTTTGAACCGAAGAGACGACGAATTATCAACAAATAATGATTTTTCAGCCAAGACAGGAAAAAATATCAAAGAAATTATTAAACATTCAAGCCAAAAGACAGCATTTTTAACCAGAAAATATTAATTTTCGAAAACACGAGAAAAATGGGAAAGTTACATTTTTAGGTTAACAAATTAATTTTAAATGAAAAATAGAATCCTTAGCAAAATATTTAAATTTTCAATCAATGAGATCAACCCCTTAAACAAATAAATTTTTAACAAAGTGGTGCAAGTTTTACCCAAGTGATTGAATTTTCAATTTAAAAAATATGAATTTTCTGCCACAAATAGTTACGTTTTTAGTTTAAAAATTATTTTTCAACCAATAAAAGGCATTTCCAACCAAAAAGATGAATAGTAGATATTTAAAAAAAAAGTATGACTTTTTAATAAAAATTGTTGAATTTGCAACCAAATAATAAAATTCTTCACTACAATTACAGTCGTCAGGATGAAGCAACTGTGAGAAAAGAAATAAAAACACAAGGTAAATAAATTACTAACTAAAATAATCACTAGTCCCAAACTTCCTTTTCAAAATTCCCTAACTTTGCCACGACCAATTTTTCACTTGCTCTAACCATTAATATTCAAATACCATTTCGATTGTAGTTTCGTGATTTTCAGCGCGTGATAAAATAAACAGTCTAGTTAAAAAGGTAATCTTTTTTCGTCCAGCAGAAAAAAAGTTTAAAAAACTCTTTTTTCTTCAAAGGAACAAAAATTCCAGAATCACGAGCGAAATTCAAGGACTTTTCCAGGTTTTTTTCCAGGTAAAAAAGAATTCCAGGACTTTTTTCAGGTTTTCAAGGATTTCCAGAACACTAGACACCTTGATTAAATGAAAAAGATTACTTCTTACCGAAATAGTTGCATTTTCAACAAAAAAAGATTAAATTTCCAGCAAGAATATTAATTTTCTACCAGAATAAGACGAATTTTTATGAAAGTTTTCAAAAAGAAATGTTTTTTTAAGAAAATAATTCAAGATATCTTCTAATGACAGTACAAAGTACCTATCACGCCTGGATATCAATCCGAGCTACACTCCATCACAATTTTATGATTATAGCTCTTTTCCTTTTCCAGATGTGGTTAACAGAAAAAAGTTACACACACACGAACATCTTTTCAAAGGGATGAATTATATCTAAATATGTCAAAAAAGTATATTCGAAAATTTAGGTCATTCCAAACCCCCTCTATGAGGAAGCGATAATGAATTGATTAATCGTAAATTGAGTAATCAATTAATCAAGTACTCCGATGTGCAATTATCTGAACTCCTGGAATCTGCATTTGTCTTTCGCTAAAGACCAAAGTAAATCGACCGCCGACAATGAATACTGTTACAATCTTTAAAATTGGGCAAAACATGGATGGATGAAATTTGTATTGGCTGATAAAATTTGCAAATGATATAATTGGAAAAAATGGGAAAAAAGTACTAGTTAAATCGGCCAATGTTCTCAATATTAAAGGTAAGCTTGAATAAAATCGAGAATAAAATGCAAAATTACCAAAACTCACAACAGAAATTGAATGGGTTGACCGATTTTTTTCTATCTTTTTTTGATCGTCTCGTAATTATGTAATGAACCTAATGCAGCATATAAAAATTCAATTTAAGCATATTTTAATAATTATCAATTTCGTTCAAGCGGCTCGAATCATGTTAGGATGCAACAATCGAAAGGGCGGTTGATTTACGAGCGACCCCCTGGGTTCAGCATGCTCCAGAACCGTCACGGTGAAATATCGAAAATTTTATATGCATTTGCAGAGCGCCTGTTTTAGGTTCAACTGGGGTACTTTCCCGGTGGCGGATTGCTCGTTTCCAGGCGCAGAAATGGAACAGATTTTCGATTAATTAAAACAAAAAAAAAAACAAGACCATTTTTCGAAAAAAAAACTCTCTTTTCGGGCATTATGCTCTCCAGATTATGTGGTTAAAATATTACATCGTACAGTTCATCCGTTTAGCGGGATTTATGTAAAAACGAATACATGGGCTAAAAATAAGGCTTGAGGAAGCGCAACGACTGTACCCAAAATATTCGGTACGAGTAATTGTCCTTGTGATAGGTGCTCTTGGAGGTGCGAAATCATCACTGTTTCGTAACCTTAAAGCTACACGGAAAGAATTTGTACTTGAGAAATTACTGAACTAGTCATGTTGTCGCGGATATGAGAAGAATGCAGTGAATTAACAATAACTGTTCTGTAAATCATTTCGAACTGTTGTGTCATAATTACAGAACTGACTATAAGTACTAAAAATCGGTGCCGTAAAAGTTCAAAATGATTATTACGAATAAGTTGAAGAGAAACTACATCTGTGCTGTGAGAACCACGGTTCTCGGTCGCTTAAAATTACAGAACTCTACTGTGTTTTGGAATACACGGACGTGGCGGCGCACTACACATGTGTGTATCGCAAACACAGTTGCGATATGACAGTACAGTTGCGTCGTTGTGTGTCAGTGATGTGTGTCCCGGCATCGCATCAGCGAGATTCAATAAAGAATCACTAGTCAAAATTACAAAAACAAAAAATCAATGGAATCACCGTGTACATTTCGCATTGGTCCCAGTTTTTTTATATCTTAAAATAATTACTTTGAAAATTGGTCGACAATTATTCCTAACGTGAGGTTTGAAAATTTTGTACGACTTTTTTAACGCAGTCAACTCTTGTTATTCATCACAGCATTGTATCTGTTTTCAAAATATTTTTAAATTTAATTTTCTTGACAAAAAATCTCTTTAACTAAAAATTTACTGAGAAAAGAGCTTCATTAATGAGTTCTGTAAATTAGGTGACTTCCTAAAAGCAAAAATGTATAATAGTTTGTTATTTTGACATCGTCGAAGCTTGAAAATGCTTGAACGCTTTAAATAATTTATTTAAATTGTACTCAACTTTTAATGCACAAAATAAACAATTTCACTGATATAATAAAAATGACGTTATCGCATAGTAAATAAAGTCTTAATTTTGTCAGTAATGCAAGGAAGTGGTTTTAGAAGGAGTAAACTTATACAATTTCAGTAAAATATACATATAATTGACAGGGTTATTAGATCAGGAACTGTTTTAATATTTAGATAACCTTTATATCCCAGATTTTTTCCATTTTTCTTCTTCAGAGTTATTCATCTCGAAAAATATAAGAAACCCATATAGAATTAGTGAATAAAAATCTGATAATATTCAAAGAATTTAAGGTGAATTTAAAAGCCTTAAAATTGAATTCGAAAAATTGAAAATTTAAATAATCCATTGAATTCGGTGGTCTTCAAGGGGATTTGAAAGAATAAAAAAAACTGAGAAATGGGTGTAGATCTGAATTTAATAATGAGGTTAACCCTTGGAATCTTTATTTTATTTTTATTAAAGAAAAGTCACTTAAGTGTTATTTTCATTTTAAACAAGTAATTACAAAGTCTTTTGAGAAGAAAATAACTAAAAGTGACTAAAGTGTGGCAGATCTGTTTATAGAAAATTCGAATCAAATCAAAAATGCAGAATTTCATTCTACCTCAAACATGTATTTTTTCTGTTTATCAAATATTATAAAAATCTTGAAAGAAAGGTGTTGGATTATATTAATGCACGTAGCAATTTTCACTTTGTATAAGTGGAAAATAATCTGCTATTTGTAATAATTTTATGTAAATTCAAAACAATTGTGACATTTATATTTAATTTACTGGAAAATTGTTCTCGCTATAATTAGAGGAAATTCTTTAAATCGTATACAATGTTCTGGAATCATATAAAATTTTCTGTAAAATCTTTAGAAATCATGATTACGTTTAAAATTAAACAATCTTCTAAAATAATTAAATTTTTGAATCTACAATTTCACAATTAAAAAGTGTGGAAGTCGGCATTATAAAATCAGGATGTCTACCGACATGGGGAATCCGGAAATTTACATGTGGTCACAAGTTTAGGTAGAAATTTTCATTTTCTGCCTGAAATTTTTATTATAAAATTATACGATTCAATGGTAAAAGCGCGTGACGACTTGATCGAGGTCGATTCATTACTAACCAATCAGAAGCTGTGAAACCTTCGAAATTTACTAACAAAACCCAGGAGCAGGTAATCAATTTGTTCACTGATGCCAGAAGAAAAGTGAAAGATTTTTTCGTTTTTTTCTAGTAAATTCCTGATCGTATTATCGTCCTGAGTTTTGAATTATAAACTATTGACATTGAAGCTCAAAATTGTTTTCGTTTAAACGCTGAATACTTTACGCGTATAAAATGAAAGCTCTCAATATTATTCAATGGAATAATTTTAAATGAAGAGACATGTAAATCCACGTTTTTATTTTCCATGCTCTAAATGAAAGAATGAGTCAATATATTCTTAAATTTTGAAAATTATATAATTTTGAAGCAATTTTTGATTAGAATCATTAAAACTTAAATATTTTTCAATTGATGGTTTAAAATCAAATTTTTAATTTGAAGTCGTTTGCAATGAATAATTGGTCAGTTGTTATTCATTAATTAAAAATTTCACTTGCAGTTTAAAATTCAACAAAATGGAATAATTGAAATTCTTACCTTAAGAGGTTAAACTTTGCACTCAACGATTCAAGACTTTATATTTGAAACAATTCACTTTCAAATTGTTTAATTTTAAATATTTGATTTATAATTGCTTATTTTAAATAAACAACCCAATACTGCTAAATATTTAAAAATGCCTTTTTTAATTAAAAAATTTCAATTCGCAATGGGTTAAAAATCGAATATTTAAAACTGAAACAATATTTGAACGCGTATAATTTCAAATTGAATAAAAGAGTTTAATTATGAGTCTATTCACTATAAACTATTTTAAAATTGAAAATAGTTTATAAAATTTCAATCGAACGTTTACACTTGTTTAACTACTACATTTGCCGCTTCCTGGTTTTCCGGGTTTGAAAAAATCCTGGGCATTTCCCGGTCTAGCGGCTACGACATCTTTAAATTATTAGATTTAGGGTAAAAAATTTAAAATTCAAAAGGTCGAAAAAAGAAATTTTTCCCAACATTGTTTTCATGTTTTCGTGAACATCAAAGTATATATTTGTTCTGGCAAAGTTTTAATTAGAAGTTTTTTCCAAGCTTTACTTTTTATTCATATTAGTATTTACTTCAGTCATTGTTATACTATTTTTAATCTACGAATATATGTTGGAATTTTTAACCATACATTTTTTTAACATTTTCTTATCATTTTGGTATGCTTTGTTTTGAGCGATATGGTAAAAAATACAAAATTTCGACATCAAATATTTAATACTAAATTCAAATATATTTGACCAAAAATGTTGACCAAAAATTTTGGGTCCGGCACTGGTCGTTTCTCACAAGCGGTGAGAATTTTCTTGGTTAGTATATAAGGACCACTTCGGCCAATATCCTCAGCGTGCGATATTCTGCGTTAGGGAAGTGCGTTGCGTGAATTATATGTATATAGGTATATATATATATATAGAATCATATTATGTTTGTGTGCGTACGATAAGTTAAGAATGTGTCTCTTCCGTGTGCCCTCCGTCCGTCCTTGCTTCCTTCCTTCTAATATCCAAAGTAGTAGTAGTATATAAATCGAAATTTTTTTCGTTTTGCAAACGACGGCGCGGTGATCTAGAAATCACAGAACTCTGCCGTGTTTTTGATTTGAGAGGCGTTCTGTGAAATATCCAGTCTTCCACTTTGTTTTTAACGAACTTCAGTTTCGCAAATTTTGAAGCTTCCCATTGCTAAAATTACTGTCCCATTCAAGAATTCTTCCTGCATTATATTTAATTCTCATAGAAAAAGCTCTGTAGAATTTAAAATAACGTAGGTCTGTAATTATTACGGATTTTTTCTCATATCCGCCACATCGGAACTAATTCTGTAATTTCTCAAGTACAAATTTTTTCCGTGTATACACGCGTGCCAAAAATATACCAAGGCACTTGCGAGATAGATGCAGAAAGCTGTCATCCTTGGGTCGCTTCGTGTCCCCAAGACACACGAGGGTTTCGCCGGCCTGCCGTTGTGATTTCGTCGTGCCCTGTGACCACACATCTCACGGCTGTGTTTTGCCGCGGTTCTACTGGGGCCCATTGACATTTTTTTTTCTAGATGACAGTTGCTCTTAGTAGTACCCTGCGGTGGTTGTTCAACTTTTTTTGAAATTATATATGTGTGTATGTAGCTTGTTATGTAAGATGGGTCAATAAATGTTAAACTAGGTCTGACAATAGCGCCACATTACGGTAGATTCAGGAACCTACCTGCTTTTTGAGAAGTCTGTACCGATCGAAAACGGCGCGAAAAAGTTCCCTCCTGTCGGTTTCAGTGTGTGAAGACCATTGAAGAAAAGGTGGTCGATGCTATTGGCAAAGGCGTGGTTTAGCAGACATATGAAGAGGGGTTGCGTGGAAACGCGGCTACCTCTTTTCCTTCATCGCTACACGTCCCTTGCTATAAGGCGGAGTTTGGGAAAAATATCCTATTTAAAAGTGGGGTGGAAACGTATGAATTTAAAAATTCATTTGTCGTCTTAGAATGCATGGGGATGAAGGACGCGACGCCTCTGTCCTGGAAGGGATGTGAGTTGAGAGTTCACCTGACACTCAAATATGAGTTTCATAACGAAGTGGGATGGTCAAACACTTTGAAACTTCTGAAGCGAGAGTTTGAGCTTAAGATCAGTAATTTATAATTGTCAAATTCTATCTCATAAGCTGCCGCTTGTGTACATGTGATGAACAGTATATTGTGCTGCACGTATTATTTTGTCCAACACCTACGCAAAAAAGACGACTTTTTTCCTCTGAAAATATCAACACGAGGACGAGACATAGATAGATATATGGTACATCGACTCTCCTGCAAAGCACCCATCTGATTCATAGATGGCACAACGTGACGGTTATTCAACCACAATTTCATGACAGAGTATCACTTTCTCCCACTGTCCCACGTACTTTTTCCCACTTCTTAGGAAACTTTTCCTCACCAGTGGAAAAAACATGCTATTTATCAACGCTCACCTCAACGATTGAGAAATCGCTCATTTAGTGCACTATTTTCAGACAAAGTTGTTGTTGGACAAAGTTATTTGCAATCTATTCTGAGCTTCATTATTTATAAAAGTTTGTCACAAAAAATTTACTGATTGAAAAAGCCTGAATCAATAAATGAAATCAGCTCCACTCTTAAAATCAGTGACATTTTCACGTGATGCAGGTTCCGTCGATAAATAAAGATCAAAAATCAATTTATTATTTCGAGTTTATTTTTTTCAGTGAATACACGGAAAATTTTGTTCTCGAGAACAAATTAGTAGTGGCGGATATGAGAAAACTTTGGTGAAAGTTGAACAACTTTTCGGTGAAAAAACTTGAACTGTTCCAAAATAATTACCAAACTGTTAATAAACATGAAAATACGGTGCGGTGAAAGTTAAAAATGATAATGGCGAGTAAGTTGAAAAGAAAATGTAAGATATAGAGCGATATTTTCTCTACAAAATTCAAGAAAATTAATTCTGTGTGGAAAACTTTCGTGACAGTCTTGAATCATGCTAAAGCCAGTACAGTTTTTGTCAATTCTATTCACGCAATACTAGCATGGCACTACACTGGCGCTGTCTAGTTTTGCTACATGTTTTATTCAAACCTTTCTGCTGTTTAGTCGCAGTCTTGGCGCTATCTAGGAGTTCGTTACGGATTTGAATATATAAAGATTATTCAGATTTTAGCTAGTTTCTAGATAGAATAACGGTTTGGACTTAAACAAAAATTAAAGAGGTGAATTAAGAAAATAATCATTTTTGAATAAAAGATTCAGAAAATTACAATACACAATTGCACAAATGCTTAAGCAATAAGTAATTGTAGACTATTACATATTTAAGATAGTAAACAATAATTGTTGAAGGTGATCGAAATCTTAATACAAGAACTGTATTCTTAAGAAAACATTTTTTTAAGTTTGTTTAAAAACATTTTCTTTCAACTGAATTATATAGTGAAATCGTAATGAATTTATAATAATTATAATCTGTATAATGCTATATGTGTAATATTTATGTTATTCCAGAAAATCAAATATTATTGTAAATGATTCATTTATTTTTTCTGTTAATTATTCATCGATTGCGTAAATGATGAATAAGCCTAATGTATTAATTATTTAAAATAATAAACAATCATTATTTCGTAGCATTATCGCAAGTAAAGTCAAACAAATTATATTTTTTTCAATGATTTTTTCACACATCAAGCACTTCAAATATTTAAAAATTGTTCATGTTTTATTTAAATAAATATTAGATGTAATAAATTGAAATTCATGAAAAAAAAAATTGATAGCAGTTCGAACTCGAAAGTTCATTGCCTCACTACCCGATTCGGGTAGTGTTTCTAGGTGGATATTTACTACCAGTGTGGGTCCACCACACCCATGACGGGCCAACAGCACGCAGTATTCCCGAACGGTCACCCATCCAAGTACTAACCGTGCCCAACACTGCTCAACTTCAGTGATCTTACGAGAACTGGTGTTTTCAGCGTGGTATCGCCGTTCATATTCGACAAAAATGGAAAAAATTAACTCTCAGATGGCTAAGGTGTTAAGGCGACAGGACAAAGTTACAACAAAATAATAAGAAGTTACATCAGAAGTTCGACACCCGGCGTACGTACAAGAGATTTGCGGAAACTCATTTCTTCACTTTTTTGTGTACAAAACTTTTTTTATATTTTTAACTAACTGCAAAATCTATATATTGGACTTTCATGGCATAAAAGATAATTATATTATTTAATTTTTAATAATTAGATTTTATCAAAATAGCCGAACTATCTAGAAACTAGTCGATCCGGGCGGTAGATCCCAGTCTAGCCACTGGACAGTCAGCCTGTCGCGCGCAAATGTCGACTCAAGGCATTCTAGACAGAAACAGTACAGCGCCACGAAATTTTTCCACACGGGATATTTCTTCTGAATGGATTTTCATTATTCTTCAACGGTGAGAATACTCAGGTGGAAAATTCAGTAAGCCGCTGGAGTTCATCACCGGCGCAGTACTAGCCCAGTACTGGGCACCAATACAGCACAGAAAAACAGGGGTTTTTCTATTAGAACCAATTTTTGGTTCTAAAGGAGCTGCAACAAAAAGGAACCTCTCTTGCTGAAAAGGAACCCAAAATTATAAATGGTTTCTAAATGCACCCAAAGTATGGATTCAAATGCTTCTAATAGAGCCTTTCTGTCTCTTCTGCCTTGGCTCACTTCAAGGCTTTAAGAAGTTAATGATGCACAGTTAACTTTATCATCCGAATTAAATAATATCGCACTGAGGAAAATTGAATGAAGAAACTAAAATCGTAGATATTAGTCATTCTTGAAAGGAAGATATCGCAGACGAAATGTGACAGTCTTTAAGGTTGTGTTAAAAATCTGATGTTTTCCACTGCGCATGTAAAACTAAGCACAGTTCTATATAAAATGATATAATATACACTTGCAATATTAGGTTAATATTAAATTTTTTGAGGAGCTAGTTATTTCTATCATTCAATTTAATTTGTTTACAGAAATAATAAAAAATTTTGTTGATATTCACCTGTATGACTATTCATAGTATTTATTGGTTTCAAATAGGCCCGCGCTTTTTGGCACATGCGCAGTTGAAAACGTCGGCACCCGCCGGTGGCCATCTATTGGATATCAAAGAACTGAAAAGGAACCCGTGATAAGAGTTCCATTAGAGTCTAAGTTCTAAATGATGCCAATTAAGTTTTACTTGAGTCGCAACATTACTGAACCCCCAGTTTTTTCTGTGAGATAATCGGCAATTCGTTCAGTACTGGCGGACGGCTGGCTCCACGATCAGGGTAGTACTGTTCCAACAGTATAAATATTTCAAGAAATGAAGAAGTTGCGTTTGAAAATATGGTTGATGTGTTCTAAAATTTCGAAAAACTATAAATAAAAAAATCGCGAAAATAATTTTTTTTCTGTTTCTTTCAAGGAAAAAATCCAAGTTCCATATTCATGATAAATTATAAATGTTCAGAAAAAATTACATTCGATGTAATTTTTAATCGTTACCAAATATTCTAAAACACCTAAGAAGAAAAACTCTACACGAAAGCTTAAAAAAATGTGTTATTAAAAAATGGTCGCAGTACGCGATAAAATTTCTAAATTACGTCAATACAAATTTTAAATTCTCATTAAAAATTACATTTGTTGTAATTATCAAAAGTTTGTAAAATGTATTCTCGTTGACAGTTCATGTATTTATATGATGTCGTATGAAAATAAAAAAATTTATGAGAAAAAGGAGTTAAAAAATTGTTGTTTCAACTTTTTTGAGCTGTGGCTTCTGAGGATGTTTTTTTCTAAGACAACTGACTGCTAGGCGATAGATTCAGGTATAGACGTAAGTTGAAACTCCATAGCGTTAGAAATTTTATTTGTAAAATAATGTTCAAAAATGTAATGCATGTATTCAATCCAAGCGTTACGTCATGGAAAACGTAAAATACTTTCCTTTTCAATTAGGTTCCTCGTTTTAGTTGAGATCGAAGATCTCGCACAGGGACGAGGAAAGAGTAGCCAATAAATGAATATAGATTGGTTTGAACAATTTATTATAATCAATTACACTTGAAACGTATTGTTTATTAAGGCTGTAGCGCAAGAAACTGAAGGAAGACATGTAGACACTCTAATCCTTGGCCAGGACCTTTAAAATAAAGGAGACTCATGTATTATGGCCCACAAGGAGTTAGATAATGTAATTAGATTTATCAAAATTAGAACTTACCGGTTTATTGATTCGATTGAAGTATCAAATGATATCTAGATAGTATCCGTGTAGTGGTGTGAAAGAAAGGGGTTGTGCACCTTGATGTGAACAATAAGGGTTCCAATTCAGGGTGTACTGGGTACGAAGTAATCCAAGATGAGAAATCCCAGATTCAGGTTTCCCGGTGCACAACACTTGTCAAAAGGGCACACACACTAACACGCGAGAAATACCGGTTTGAAACACTAGACACTGGACAGTCGAATCGGGGAAAACCGTAGGAAATAGAGAAGAGTTGTACGGAACTGTAACTTCTAATTTTTGACTGACCCATGCTGGTCCATTCACTTTTCATAGGGCCTATGGCAGGGCTCACCACTTTCAGCAGGTGCTGACTGCCACGATAAGTGCATGACTGCCACCTTTTTTTTCTGTCATTTTTTTCTTAGTTTTCCAGGAATTGAGCGAAGGGTTATGGTCACGGTGAATTACGCTTCGGCGTCCTTCACACCAGGCGGTCTGAATTTTGTTTGTACTCAAATTCAAAATATATTTTATTCCAGAGGAAGGTATAATGACCGTGAAGGACTAGGGACCAGTCGAACGACAAGATTTATGAGGGCCTGTTTGACCTAGTCCCGCGACTGCCAATTGGCAGTCGTTGCAGTCACTGAGTGCCTTCTGGAGAGCCCTGGCCTATGGCGACGTTCGTGCATGCTGCAAGGATCCTGTATAGGCGTACGTCACGTATCTATATAGATATACTATACGGCTTGTAATGTGTTCAGTATATCTATAGCTATGTCTTCCAGTTTCCACGTGCTTTTGGGCCCTATACTCTATGCGTCTATGGTTAGACAGTGTACGCTACGAATTACAATGTTCTCACTATGGTCTATATTCTATACCTCTGCTCTCGTTCCGGAAATATATATAGCTGTATCTTACAGTGTACAACGTGCTGACCACCCATCTCACCACCCATCTCACGGATGTGAGACGTGGCCATAGGTGTATTTTACCGCGGTTCTACTGGGGGCCATTGACATTTTTTCAAGATGGCAGTTGCTCTTATTGGTACCCTGCGGT
>CAKNXH010053041.1:0-10906 GCA_932178445.1 Andricus quercusramuli
TTTTCATAAGCACAACCGCAGGATTTTGCCGGGAGCGGGTGCTATTCTGAAACATTGCACCCCCTCCCAGCGAAATCACGGTAAATTTTAAACTGTAAACACGTCTCACGACCGTGCCCAGATAACAATCGTGCGTCTCACATCGCCCGCATTGTGTGATTATCATGCTGTGCGTGCGTAAGAGGGTTCATTTCGCCATCACGTGATGATGATCACGTAGCTGCGAGCGTTATGACACGCATCTCGCTATCATATATGAAGGCCGAGGGATCAAAAGGGCCTAACTGACAATTTCATAATTTTACACGGCGGGGAAAAAACGTTTTCATTCTGAAATATAATATTGAATCAATTTGATATTTGTATTATATATTGTTGATACCATTTTACGTTGATCCCCTAAGTTTGAATTGATCGAGTCTAAATCCAAAAAAGTTATGAGCTTTCGAAATAAGCAGGGGCCTAAGTCGAGGGGTACCGAGGGGTCAAAAGGGCCTATCTGCAAATTGCGAGTCGCATATTCCTCGCCACGCATTCGCCCTGAGCGTCAGATTCACGCGGCATTCTCCGCTAATTTTAACGCTAGAGAAAAAACAAAGCAACAAAAATGCTCGTTAGGGTTTCCTTTATATCACCCCGTTTGCACTTTTTCAAAAGTTTGATTCGTATACTTACAAATTTGAGTAATCCTCGGAACACACCAAACACGCGATGACGTTTGTTATGACAGGAGCATCATAACAAACAAAAAATTAAAATTATAGTCCGCAGGTTGCTTCCTTGAAGCCTACGGTAACATCCGGACACACTTAGATGATTCAAATATCATCACCGAATGCTAGAACCTCGGCAAAGCAGTTGGACTGTTTTGATCCCTCGATACCCCTCGACTTAGGCCCGTGGCGCATTTTGCCTTCGTTTTTCAAGTTAAAAAATTTTTTTTGAATCTTTTGCATTATATCTCGTTGTGGGGATTTCTTCAAAGAATCCAAAAATGCAAAAACCTCAATTTCGAAAAAAATGTTAGTGTGGCCCTTTTGATCCCTCGGCGTTCATATGCCTTCACGAAATGCATGAAAAATATAACGTACGTGTGAAGGCATCATACAGAAAACAATATTGATAGTATATATTATTGACTGTTTAGTGTTTCGTAGCCTTGCATTTTTCTTTCAAATCCCATCCTTGGACGTTTTTCCAAGGGTGGGAAGTGAGGGGTGACGAATTTAGGGGGTGAAGGGAAGTGAAATGTATGAGACGAGGAGCTGCCTGAAAGATTTAATTAACCATTTTTCAAGAACAATAATTTGAAATAGTTATTTGTGATACAAGTGCGTAAAATAGGTGATTGTGTGCGAGTGTGAATTTTGCAGCATGAGCCGGTGGTTAGAGCACGAGCGAAGCGAGTGCGAAAACGTAGACGAGTGCTTCGAACCGCAGGCGAATGATGCAATCATACGAGTTACCAATCACCTATGCGCATGTGTATCACACGCTATTTTTTGCAACGCCCATCCGAAAAAGTTGTCAGGAGGTGGTAACGAAAAATACTAATTTTATATTGCATGGAGTGGAGTAAAGAAATGTTTGAAACAAAATTTTGTGAAAAAAAAATTTTGAAAAAAAAAATGTGAAAAAAAAAATTTTGTGAAAAAAAAATTTACCTTCAAACTGCGCATGCGCGAAAATTTTTTCACGCACAGTCTGCTCAAATAAGGTACTTTAGGCACCATCTACATGCATGCAAACGTCAACTTTAGAGGTGGGTGTTGCAAAAATATAATTTTTTGACAATTGAAAAAAAAAAAATTGAAAATTTGTTCGAAAATCTTATGTCAAGATTTTCTTTTGTAAAAAAAGTTTTTTCTTTAAAAAATTTTGTTTCAATTCAGAAAATAGTTTTTGCAACACACACCTCAAAAGTTGACGTTTGCATGCATGTGGATGGTGCCTAAAGTACCTTATTTGAGCAGACTGTGCGTGAAAAAATTTTCGCGCATGCGCAGTTTGAAGATGGCTTACTTTAGACACTGGTGAAAAAGCTGCGCATGCGCACATTCGAGATGAGGTACTTTAGACACTGGCATAGGTAACTTTAAACACTGGTGTTGGTATCTTCTTGAAATAAATTTACTTTTAACTTGAACAAATGTTTTAATGATTACTTTACTCCACTCTATGCAATATAAAATTATTTTTTTTCGTTACCACCTCCGAACAACTTTTTCGGACGGGCGTTGCAAAAAATAGCGTGTAATACACGTGCGCCTTTTCATTAACATTCTATGTTTGATGGTCTTTCATTGTTTAAATAAGTTTTGTAATACAAATGCGGTATTTATTAAGAAGAAAAAACTTTCAAATATGTTTTGGAAAGTTTTTACCAAGGCAAGACTTTTTTCCGTTTATACTTATTTTGCACAATTAAACATTCTCAATTTTTAGCGTCATAAATAATTCAATTTGCACTAAAACTTACATATTTGCAGATAGATATCTCAGCACTTGTTTAAGTAAAAAAAATTGAAAAGAGGCAAATTGATTTTCAAAACAAGTACCCAGAAAGAAAAAAAAATTCGATCGAAATAAAACTTGTTGATATACAAATTTAAGAAAAAGGTTTTTAACAACTATTCGTGCAATATTTATATATTGTTGTTAAAAATACCGCTTTTCAAACTTTTTCATGAACAAAAGTTTTATTTCGACCGGATTTTTTTTTTTCTTTTTCAGTACGTGTCTTGAAAATCAATTTGCCTTTTTTCGAATATTTTAAGTCAGATAAGTGCTGATATATCTCTCTGCAAATATGTCAATTTTAATGCAAATATAATTGTTCGTAGAACTATAATAATTTGAGAACGATAAATTCTACAAAAAAATAGTGTGAGCAGAAAAAAGTCGACTTGTCTTGCTTCAAACTTTCCAAAACATCCCTGGCGGACCGAACGAACGTAACGGATACGATACAGCGTGTCCTCATAGTATCCACATCGTATCCTCTCCGTATCATGCAAGAAAAACTCATTAAAAAAGAAAGATGAACATTTCACTTGTTGAAATTCGGATTCTACATGAAATTTTGCGTTAAAAGGCCACGGAGTAATCGCAATAGTTTTTCTCGCAACACTAAAAACTTTTGAAAAATATAATACTTATCGATAACGTGGGCTGAAGGCGACTTCAAACGCATCGTCCTTCAGTGCATGCGATATCGCACGCACGTTACCATAATCATAACATGCGTGCGATATGAACCTCAATTGATGACACATATGCGTGCGTATGTGCACGCATATGTGCGGATTGATCCGCATATATGCGTGCGAATACGCCATCATTTTGCAAGCATTTTGTTATCTGGGTGAGATAGGTGGTTAAATATATATATATATATATATATATATATATATATATATATATAAAAGTTTGTCATAAGGACAACCGCAGGATTTCGCCGGGAGCGGGTGCTAATCTAAAAAAAATTGCACCCGCTCCCAGCGAAATCGCGGTAAAATTTCAGCTGTAACCACGTCTCACACCCGTGAGATGGGTGGTTACAGTCTGCGCGAACTCAATACGATCATCCGGCGAAAGTCTCGTGCACCCTGAGGACACGGAGCGACCCAAGGACGACCGCCTTCTGCATTCTCCCTGCAAGTGTCTCAGCATTTTGTTGACACGCAGGGATGCTTTTCAGGCTATACTGGCATCGTAGCACTCCAGCAGGCCGTCATTGAGTTGATCCGTCCACTTGAAAGTAACAAGATTCCGCCGGTCAATCGCATTGACTCCGTCTTGATTGGCTCCCCCAACTGTAGGGTAGTCGGCATTGTTGTCCGACCCATTGTCGGGAGCCCTGCGCGTTCGATTGTTTTGAACCGCACTTACTACAATTATGTTTGGTGTTGTCATTGTTGTTCCCACGAGCAGCTAGGGAAAGGGTTCATCCATCCTTGTAGAGCCCCGCATGCAAGGATAAGGCTGTATACTCTGAGAGTCGCCGATTTCCCAGAATCACCGTTAGAGACACCTCACCCAGGTGACATTCAGCTTTCGGCACGGTTCTCACGCCTTCGCTTGGGGGTTATTCCTTCGGGTCCATCCCTGGACAATTGTCCGCGACTGCTTATTAATTATTGTAACCATATTCAGCAGAAACCCTTGGTACAGGGACCCTCTATCCGCAACCCGAGGACGCGTTCGGTGGCTTTGTCATAAGCCCTTCGGTTCTATTCCAAAGGAATCGAAACCGAAACTAAACTAAACCAAACCGAAAAAATATATATATGTATGTATGTATATTATAACGCCAATCCCAGCTTTGAGGGATGCAAAGGAACACCTTCCGGTGTCGTTCGACAGGAACAAAAATAAGCTCTCAAGATTTTATCTTAACCTAGAATAACTCTGACAAAATAATTGCCCTGACTCATGGTAGAGGGATTTCGTGACGGACAAAAACGTTTAAAACATTTGTTCACATTTAAAAAAATATATGAGTGGCTTTATTCAAAGTAGAAAAATGTATAAAGATGAAATTGAAAGCGTTGAAATGAACAATGAATGTAAAGGCATTTGTTTGCCTGAAGGGCAGTGCCTGATAACAGCGTTACTTATTCCTCGAGCACTTTAGATAACCCGCCATTTTTATTTTAGACCGACGCTAAATTTCTTTGATAAGAGTAAAAGAGGCACAGCGGAAAAACCTTAACTTAAAAGAACAAAAAAATTAACATTTCGCGGAATTATGCTTAACAACTAAGAAAATAAAGAAAAAGCATCGTACAATATACACCGACTCTCAAACTCCATCAAAGGGAGCAAACTCACTCAAAACTCATACATATGAAATGACGACAATTCATCCCAAAAACAAAATAAATCTAAAACATCTCTAAGAAATAAACACAAAAATCCAAATCAGACTCAAATAACTCTTTATATTAGAGGAACAGACTGACGCCTACCCTTCTTCCTTTGGAGAAAACCGAGTTTCTTTATCCCACGCTACGTTGAGAGAACAAAATGGCTCCTTTATCCAAAGCGATAGTGTACGGCAAGGAAAGAAATGCGCTTCTCGTGAACGACCAACACCAACTGATTTCTTGGCGTCCTTTCGCCGGCTTCCCGCTCGTCTACCTGGCTCCCTGACCAGGTCCAGTAGGTGCTGCCCCCTTTTCGATCCACGTCCAGCTCTCATTGGTAAAATAGATTCCATCTTACACCCTTTTGGTGGTCGTGCGTTAATCATCACCTCGTGTCTAGCGTGCCGGTAGTGACAAAGATGGCCGCCCGTCCATAATGTCAGGTGCCGAGCCGGTTGTTATTTCGGCACTATGCAGTTGTAGTAAATAATTATTTAACCCCGGATGGCATGGATTAAATCTCGAGTTGACGTGCGTGGTATAGTAGACCGTGTGTGTGGTGTAGTGGCAGTGCCCCGTTGTTAAATCAACCTGTGGGTGGAAATCGCGAAGGGCTCCTTCCTTCCCTTGTTGGTATTCTCGGCGATGTGAGAAACTCCAAAGTTTTCTTTTAATTAAGAGAGAGACACCGGTCTCTCAAGGAAACAAAGGTAGGACATCAGGTGCCCTAATACGTAAGTGACCTGGCCCTAACCTAAATTAAAGTGTACATTGTACATATGGGTAACGTCCCTTTTATGAAGAAGAAAATAACTTATACCTAATTAGAATTCCATTGTTTCACACTCATCCACATACTACACTCTCAGACTCATTCCTTAAATAATTGAATTTCTGAATTAGTGCTGGCCTTGGAATGTATCGCGATTATTTTTAAATAATTTAAGTATGAAGTCAGGGGAGGATCCTTAACGGGTGGTAAGCCACCTCGTTACAATAAATATATATATATTAAAGGCAGCACAAAGTTTCGAAAAATATGCATGAGATACGAAACAATTGCAGTCAATTGTCGTTATCTCCATTATTTTCAGGGTGGCCACAGGTCAGAGAATACCTGGAAATCATGTGGAATTTCAAGACTTGAAGGAATTTAATGATTTCCTTGAATTCTATGAATCCCATGCATTCTGTGAATACCCTGTCTTCTATTAATTGCGTGAATGTCACGAATTCCATGAATCCTATGTGGTCCGTGAATTCCATGATTTTCGTGAATTCCGTGATTTTCGTGAATTCCCTGAATTCCTTGAGTTTCGTGAATTCCGTGAATTCCTTAGTTTAGTTAATTTTGTGAGTTCTGTAAATTCCGTGAGTTCAAGGAATTCACGAAATTCAAGAAATTCGCGCAAATCAAGAAATTCGCGCAATTTAAAGAATTCCTTGAATTCAACAAATTTCTTGAATTCCCTGAATTCCTTGAATTTCTTGAATTCCCTGAATTCCTTGAATTCAATGAATTTAACGAATTCCTTGAATTCCATGAAATTCGTGAATCCTTGAATTCCATGAATTCCTTGCATTCCATAAATTCCTCGAGTCCGTTGTGAAGAATGATCAGTGTGAGATCTACTGGAATTTCTCATTCACCATCACTTAACGTTTAAGTGCTACAAAGCATGATATTGTCCTTCAAGATATAAGGACGAAGATCATTCACGTGATTGAACTCTTGGCACCAGCCGATGATAATATCACGGCAAAGGAGAAAGACAAAGGGGCAAAATATGAACCATTTTTTTCGAGCTGAGCAGGCTGTACCAAGACTACAAAGTCCATCTTATAGTTCTCATAGTTGGCTGTCTTGGAGGTATGAACGCTTTATTCCTGAGCCAACACAAAAAAATGTCGGCTTGCCAGCGTCAGACTCAGTCCATCGCAATCCGGATGCAAAAGGCTGTTCTTCTGGGATCACTTCATCTGGCCCGTCAATACCGGACTCCAAGGAACAGTGTTGTACGAAGTCTCTTGCGTAAATTTCCCGCTGTAGCTTACCTTCTAGGATAGAAGGAGCAGGAGTGGATGACGTATACGTTTTTGCTGCATCGGGATTGATTACTTTGAGGAACCATGACCGTAGCTTCCGGAGCCTACAACATCTCATAATAATAATAGTAATAGGTATAGGCATAATAACAATATGTATAGGTACCACTGTCAATAGGTTGGTGCGCTCTTTTCTATGCGGCAGGATTGTCAAATCTTCGCTCCACGGTTGCAATGTGAGAGCGAAGATGAAAAGGGGTTGTCCGCAGGGAGGAATTTTATCCCCCACCCTGTGGGCACTTGTCATTGATGATTTGCTTCTCTCTGATAACTCCCTAAGGGAGTTTCATAGATATGAAGCTTTCCTTGATCTGCATGATTTAATATTTTGCAGCGAAAATTATTGAGAATATGCTTCAGATTTTCTATTTTGATTTACCGATTAAAGAAATAAACTAACATTACCTGTATCGCTTAAAAAAATTCTTGAAAATGTGCCTTTTTTGCCCGAATTAACTATACTCCCCCCTTAATAAAGAGCGTACTGTCGGGGGATGAAATCCTTTGCATACACTCTGATAACATGCTGAAAGAGTACTCGTTCATAAAGCCCTTTAAGATGATCTTCCCGAAAAGGGAGGACTGGCATGATGAACAGTGGAGAAGCAATTTATTTGCAATGCGAGGACATGTTAGGTATAAAAAAGGCTCTAAAAACGCCCTTGGCTATGGAGCTGAAGTACTTGGAATGAAACCTAGTGCGGAGATGATAATCGCACTGGGCAAATACCCTACCATATTTTGAGATGAAATCGTGGCTATTAAAACCTGCCTAGAGGAGATGTGTAAACGTCGATTTGTGAACCACCACATTTACAAATGTCCGGATATTCAAGCTGCTTTGAGCTCTTTAATCGGAAGAGTTTACATCCAGACTTGTCTGGAGTTGCCTACAAGAGCTTCTTTAAGTGTCCGGTAAAAACTGGTCAACTTGATCTGGGTTGCTGGACATAAAAAGATTGAAGGTCAATGACAGGCCATTGCCGCTTAAAGAAGCAACTGACTAACATGAATATCGACAGCGACACGCGATGTCGACAGCAACCCGCGATATCGAAAGTGCGGCTTCCGTGATGAAACAACACACTACATCCTCTGCGACTGTGAGCACACTACATCATCTGTGCCTGTGAGCACACTACACCCTATGCGACTGTGATATGCTTGTGAGCCTCAGAGTGAAGAATTTTGAAAATCATTTCTGTGAACCAGATTATTTTGTAGACACCCCCGTATGCGGCAGTAAATGCCTATATGGCGGAAACCGGCCTCATCAGAGAGTATTAGATTCAAGAGTGCAATACAATAGGTTATATGAGATAACCTCAGTGTGATGATACTTAGACGACTCTGCCCATTTGCAATAATAATAATAATAATCGCACCAAGCAAGGTGTTGTATGGAGAGTCAAATTATTCCAAACTGCTTAGCCAATTCTCAGCGATCACGAATACAGATGTGCTTTCCAGCCATCCAATCACTCAACGCGTCATTTCAATAAGACGATGTCCGGACCACCTTGCTCTGGAAAAAATTAGGTGAACTGCGGCTATGTGGTGAATTCACAAGACTCAATGGCCGCACCATACCATACACATATCATGTGCTCTACCTAGAAGATTTTGCTGCAAATCTCCATGGTAAGAGGATTTTCTCTGTACCATCGACCTCTTCAGAGCTTAAAGCCAGATTCTAGTCAACCCGGAGGACATCGCCGAATGAGCCATCGATACGCCATTTGGACTTTTCGGAATACCGTTTATGACGCTTACACTTCGAAATGTGGCACAAACGTTCCAGTGTTTCATCGACGATGCAAAACGTGACAAATTTCTTGGACATACAGTCTTTGAAAAAGGCATTAAACGATTTCCCGAGAAAGTCACAGCAATCGTTAAAGGCGGCCAAGCAGTCAAATGGACTTCACAACTCGAGTAACCTTTCACCAAGTGCTGCAAGCAAGGCCCTTGCAGAAGTAAATTATCTTGTCCACCTCAACAACAACACGGAAAGGACGATTTTTCTAGACGCTTCCAACCACGCCATCGGTGCAATCCTGTAGCAGCGTTTCATGAATTCCTGCCAACCGTTTGCCTTTCTCAGTAACCATCACCGATCGCAAATCACTGCTGCACTCTTTTAAACAGCATCCAGAACGAGCTTCAACATGGCAACTTCATCGACTGGACTTCATTCTCCAATTCATGACGGGCTTTCGTCATGTCATGGGTACCGGTAGCATAGTTGCTTACACTCGCTCGCACACAAAGGCTATTTCACAAGGTGTCTTCATTTATGATCTTGCAGCAGCACAAGCCGATGATGAAGACCTTTAATTTCTTTTTCATTCCGCAAGCGACTCTCTCCTAGTTCGCTAAATAAATTTTTAGGGTACACGACGATATTGCGACGTCTGGACGGATATGGTACGTCCTGACATTCCCATTGTTAGAAAAAAGGCCTTCTTTTCACACAAACCCGTTTTTTTACAGGTTGCATACAATTGGTAGCATATTGCCGAGACCAGAGAGAAAAAACAAACATGTTACTCGACTATGCTGTACAGCTGACCGACTAGAATCGATCAGTCGCCTGAAGGGAAGCGCGTGTGCCTGCGTGTATGCACTAAACAAATGTTGTGCAAGCTGCTCTACCGCGTAATACAGTTACAGCAACAGATGTATCGATTACGCGGGAAAAGATCTGCTTGCACGTTTGGCACTGTTGCTCACTCAAATGTGGTTTCGCAGCTACAATAAAGGCCGCACAGTGGGAACGAATCCCCGAAAAGCTGGCCATAACTATAAAACGTTTTCCAATGGAGTTGAAACTCACTACTTGTTAAAAAAAGGTTGTGATCCTCTTGAACCTTGGTACAAGAGGGTTTTCGAGGTCGCTCCTGACGACATGCACAAAGCCAGAGGGTAGTTTCAGGCGACTGGATTTTCAATTTTCTATGAAAAGACATCCCAAACTACATCCTAGGATAGGTGCGGGCACAGAACTCAATAGAACTCGAAAGAATTTTTTATGGTAGCCACACAAAATGAGAGTGTTTTACTGCTTGCGGATTGAGCGTGACATTTCTTTCTTCGAGCACCGTAAGCGGATCCGCATATGCCTGCATATATAATATTGGACCTCGTAGTAGAACAGTGGTGTTAGGGTATGAAGTCCAACATTATATATCAGGTATGATATGTAGATACATGTGCAGTAGTGCGCGGTCAGAAAGAGACAAAGATATGCCGACGTTTTTAGCGAGAAACACAAAATGACGAAAACGTCATCCAAATTGTTCGATGACTTGAAAAGAGATATCACGCTCAATCCGCCACCAGCAGAATGCGCTTCACATTTTCCACGTCTCTTCCAAAAAAGTACAGTGCATGCCACGGAGGAGAGGTCTTCTCATGGCTTGGGCAATGTTTTCGGAACGAGTGGCAGGCGACGGCCGAAGCACCTCGTCTACCACTCGTTCCGAAAACATTGCCCTCACCATGAAAAGACGGTGCTCTCCTCCTTGGCATGCAATATACTATCTCTGCGTGTTTCTAACTTATAGCGTTTTTCCGTTATTTTCCATGAAATTTTTTTTTCATTTCATTTTTCTGAAATTCATATGGATTAATTTGACAAATTTTTGTGACCCTTTAAAAATAACGCTCACTTTCACGAAATTCACGGAATTCATGCAATTCGCCGAATTCATGGAATTCACGGATTTCATGAAATTCGAGGAATTCACGGAATTCGTGAAAATCATGGAATTCATGGATTTCAAAGAATTCGATTTCCACGGATTCCTTGAATTCCACGAATTTCACGAATTCCTTGAATTCCACGAATTCCTTAAATTCCACGAATTCCTTGATTTCCACGAATTCCTTGAATTCCACGAATTCCTTGAATTCCACGAATTCCTTGAATT
>CAKNXH010053041.1:10916-30207 GCA_932178445.1 Andricus quercusramuli
TTCCTTGAATTCCACGAATTCCTTGAATTCCACGAATTCCTTGAATTTCACGAACTCCATGATTTTCACGAGTTGCGTGAATTCCTTGAATCCCATGAAATCCATGAATTCCTTGAATTCCATGAATTCCTTGAATTCCATGTACTCCTTGCATACCATCAATTCTTTGAAATCCATGAATTCCATGATTTTCACGAATTCCGTGAATTCCTCGAATTTCATGAAATCCGTGAATTCCATGAATTCGGCGAATTGCATGAATTCCGTGAATTTCGTGAAAGTGAGCGTTATTTTTAAAGGGTCACAAAAATTTGTCAAATTAATCCATATGAATTTCAGAAAAATGAAATGAAACAAAAATTTCATGGAAAATAACGGAAAAACGCTATAAAAGTTAGAAACACGCAGAGATAGTATATTGCATACCAAGGAGGAGAGCACCGTTTTTTCATGGTGACGGCAATATTTTCGGAACGAGTGGTAGACGGGGTGCTTCGGCCGTCGCCTGCCACTCGTTCCGAAAACATTGCCCAAGCCATGAGAAGACCTCTCCTCCGTGGCATGCACTGTCCTTTTTTGGAAGAGACGTGGAAAATGTGAAGCGCGTTCTGCTGGTGGCGGATTGAGCGTGATCTCTGTTTTCAAGTCGTTGAACAATTTGGATGACGTTTTCGTCATATTGTGTTTCTCTCTAAAAACTTTGGCATATCTCTGTCTCTTTCTAACCGTGCACTACTGCACATGCATCTACATATCAGATCCGCCTACGGTGCTCGATGAAAGAGATGTTACGCTCGATCCGCAAGCAGTAAAACACTCTTATTTTGTGCGGCTACCATAAAAAATCCTTTCGAGTTCTATTGAGTTCTGTGCCCGCACCTATCCTAGGATGTAGTTTGAGATATCTTTTTAAAGTTCAAAGAAAATTGAAAATCCAGTCGCCTGAAACTACTCCCCGGCTTTGTACATTTCGTCAGCAGCGACCTCGAAAACCCCCTTATACCAAGGTTCAAGAGGATCACAACCTTTTTTTAACAAGTAGTGAATTTCAAATCGATTGAAAAACGTTTTATAGTTATGGCCAGCTTTTCGGGATTTGGCCCCACTGTGCGGCGTTTATTGTAGCGGCGAAACCACATTTAAGTGAGCAACAGTGCCAAACGTGCAAGCAGATCCTTTCCCACGTAATCGATACATCTGTTGCTGTAAGTGTATTACGTGGCAGTAAAGGATTGCACAACATTTGTTTAGTGCATACACGCACGCACACGCGCTTCCCTTCAGGCGACTGATCGATTCTAGTCGGTCAGTTGTACAGCATAGTCGAGTAACATGTTTGTTTTTTCTCTCTGGTATCGGCAATATGCTACCAATGGTATGCAATCTGTAAAAAAAAGGGTTTGTGTGAAAAGAAGGCCTTTTTTCTAACAATGGGAATGTCAGGACGTACCATATCCGATCAGACGTCGCAATATCGTTGTGTATCCTAAAAATATATTTAGCGAATTAGGAGAGAGCTGCTTGCAGGATGAAAAAGAAATTGGTCTTCATCATCGGCTTGTGCTGCTGCAAGATCATGAATGAAGACACCTTGTGAAATAGCCTTTGTGAGCGAGAGAGTGTCAGCAACTATGCTATCGGTACCCATGACATGACGAAAGCCCGTCATGAATTGGAGAATTAAGTCCAGTCGATGAAGTTGCCGTGTTGAAGCTCGTTCTGGATGCTGTTTAAAAGAGAGCAACAATGATTTGTGATCGTTGATGGTTACTGAATAAGGCAAGCGGTTGGCAGGAACTCATAAAACGCTGCTGCTGGATTGCACCGATGGCGTGGTTGGAAGCGTCTAGAAAAATCACCCTTTCCGTGTTGTTGTTGAGGTGGACAAGATAATTTACTTCTGCAAGGGCCTTGTTTGCAGCACTTGGTGAAAGGTTACTCGAGTTGTGAAGTCCATTCGACTGCTCGGCCGCCTTTAACGATTGCTGTGACTTTCTCGGGAAATCGTTTAATGCCTTTTTCAAAGACTGTATGTCCAAGAAATTTGTCACGCTTTGCATCGTCGAAGAAACACTGGAACCTTTGTGCCACATTTCGAAGTATAAGCGTCATAAACGGTATTCCAAAAAGTCCGAATGGCGTATCGACGGCTCATTCGGCGATGTCCTCCGGGCTGACTAGAATCTGGCTAAAGGCTCTGACGATGTTGATGGTAGAGAGAAAATCCTCTTACCATGGAGATTTGCAGCAAAATCTTCCAGGTAGCGCACGTCATATATGTATGGTATGGTGCGGCCATTGAGTCTTGTGAATTCACCACATAGCCGCAGTTCACCTAATTTTTTCCAGAGCAAGGTGGTCCGGACATCGTCTTATTGAAATGACGCGTTGAGTGATTAGATGGCGGAAATTCTATCGTTTTGTTACTTAAGAAAATTGAAATTTAAATCCATTCAAATGTGAATGCAGATTTATTAAAATATTTTTCAATGAATTTTTGAATTAAATTATTAGTCATAAAATATAGATAAATTGGAAGCAATATTCCATCTGTTGAAAATATAAAAATACAAAATGAATCTAATTAGGAGCATATATCATTGAAATAAAGCTCCTTTTCTAAGGCTAAATACTAATAGGGCAAAAATCTCTTGAAAAACGTAATTTTTTATTTTCTTGTCATTTTGTATGGCGCCGCTACTTAAATAAACTCTCGATGAATCCCAAGATCTCTTGAGAAAGCTACTTACAGCTGTCCGTGATTGAAAACATCTTTTTTTAGATCAGTTCCAATTCGATCGAAAGTTTGACCTTGTGATTTGTTGATTGTCATTGCAAATGCTACTTTGACTGGAAATTGTCTCCTTTTGAATGAAAATGGATAAGTATTTTCACAGTGCAGTGTTATCCGATTGAGATAAGCGATTTCGCTCGCTCTACTGTCTGTCAAAATTTCACATCGCAAAAAGTTGGGAGAAAAGTTTAATACGAGCAATCTAGTCCCATTGCAAAGTCCTTCACATATGCTTAGATTTCTTATCAGCATTATCACTGCGTATTTTCTCAATCGCAATTCATGAGGTGGCTAGCTCGGAGGATTCAAAGTTTTCAAATATTCCGTCAGTATGTCCTCATGATTGATGTCTCCTTCGTCGTCGGTTGTTTCCGTACTATCTATACTGATTTATTTTCCGAATTGTCATTCAAAGTTCCATTGCCCATACCAAGAAGAAATTGAGAAAACTATGTATTTTTCTTTTGGTAAAGCTTGCATGTTCTCCGATAAACAGTGCATTCTGCAACTGTTCCACAAAGTACTGAATTCGATTGATATGAGTTGACCGTTTCGCTGCGAGTTGCTCGTTTATTTACGGGCAGCAATTGCCTTAGTAACCACCCAAAACAACAAAATTTCCGCCAAATGGCAAACCATTAGACATAAATTCACGCAATGTTCTGACCATGACTTCGAGTGCAAAACGTGCTGCCTTCGGTGCTTCGTCCCAAATAAATACGTCTTCTTCTTTGAATTTTTTTCTTTCTTTCAGGGAGCACAGCGCAAAAGGAGCTCAAAAAAGGGGAAATAGGGTGGGTTTCTCACGAAATAGGGGAAAGATTAAACATTTATTTTCATATGTCGAAAAGAACAATCTTTTTGTAAGAAATGTTACATTTTAAAATAATTATCAATGATTTTTCAATGATTTCTGCCATTAAAGATTTCTTTTTAAAAATTGGATGTACTTAGATTGTTGGAAATCCGTAATTCAATGTAAATTTAAAAATGAACTCTTTAGTAGAGCGAAGTAAAAATTCTACAAATTAATCGAATCGTTTGAGCTGAGGGATAACAATTTCTGAGGCGACATCCAAAACAAGTTAAGAAAACATTTGGAAGTCGGTTAATATCTTCTGTTCTCTTTCTTAAATTTACCATTAAAAATTTTTTCAAACAAAAAAAATGTTGCTTTATTTAAAAATTTTTGTATATATACAAAAACATGATTTTTGGATTGATTCGAACCTGAAATTGCGTCAGCTTGAACCAAAGAAACATGTTCTTATTTTTTAGTCATGAGAAACATTTTTTTCATGTTGTTTTAACATTCCAAAATCGCGAAAAAGATATGAAATCCCAAAAATTCTAACTCACGACAAAATTTGTTTTCCGAAAAAGCAAAATAAAAAAATGTTTCTTTGTTTCAAGCTGAATAAATTTCAGGTTTGACATATCCAACTTTTTTAAAAATGTGTGCCAATGACTCAATAAAAAAAAACATGTTTTTGCACATTTTCAAAAAAACTGTAACTGAGCAAAAAATTTATTTTTAAATGAAAAAACGGAATTTTCTCCCAAATTGTTGAATTTTGAAGCCTTAAAGAAGTCTTTTCTACAATGCAGTTGATTTTTTAACACGAAAATATGAATTTTTCATTAAATCGTTAATTTTCAACCAAACCTTGAAATTTTCAGTTATATGCCTAGTTTTTAAGAAATAAAAAAAACTTTAATTAAAACTATGAATTTTCAACAGAGTAGTTCAAAATTCGACCAATTAGTTGAATTATCTACCAAACTGTCAAATTTTTTAGGAAAAATTCCAATTTGCTATAAAACAGTTAAATCTTTAATCCGAAAACACGAATTTTCAAGAAGAGTTGAGTCTTCAAACAAAACAAATTTTTTAGTCAATAAAGAAAAAAAAATGGAATTCCAAATGTCGAATTTTAATGCAAGAACATTAATTTTCTACAAAAAAGGTCGAGTTTTTAACACATTACATAAATTTTTAACCAAATAATTGAATGTTCAAAATAAAAAGGATCAACTTTGAACCAAAAATGAAATTGCTACAGGGTCAGTATACGTCAGGAATATCAGGATCTACAAGTGGTTGTTCGATCTTAGGTAAACTTCGTAAAATTATAGTGTTATATAAGAGACATTTTGGGTCCAAAGGATTTTTGAAAATTTTAAAAATTACGGGAGTTACGCCATGTTGAATTTCGGCATCACATTTTTTTGAAATATCTATATTTCTGCAACCATTGAACGAATTTCGATAAAAATGGTAGGTTTTGTAGATAAAAGTATAAGATTTGAAATAGAAATTCCAAAAAAATTTTGGTTTTCAAGTTTGTCCAAAAAAAGTACCAAAAAAATTTTGAATTCAGTTTTTCGTCAAGAAGGGAAAAAATTTCTCTCTTCTTGTTAGGACGATTTAATTCCTTATAATTTCACCTTCAATTTGAAAAAAAATTGATGATGACTCTTCTAGATCACGAGATAATGGAATTTTAGTAGGACCGTGCGCTGCCACGGCGCTGCTCTCTCAGTGTCGCACAGTGAGGGAAGAGCACATTTTTGGACAAAACTGCCCGACACGTACCATTCATTTCAAGACTTTCAAATTGATTAAAACTTCACATAAATCGATGTAATAACTAACTAAACATTATTCTCAGTTGGTTAGATTAGCAAACAAAAAAGTGCTTTCTGAGTGAGGTCCCCTTGCCTCTAACATATCGGGGTGCTTTTTGAGCAAGTTCCCTTCGTCTCTCATATATTGGAGTGCTTTTTGAGCGAGTTTCCCTTGCCTCTCACATATTGGGGTGCTTTCTGAGTGAGTTCCTCTTACCTCTCACATATCGGGGTGCTTTTTGAGCGAGTTCCCCTCGTCTCTCACATATTGGAGTGCCTTTTGAGCGAGTTTCCCCTGCCTCTTACATATTGGGGTGCTTTCTGAGTGAGCTTCCCTTGCCTCTCACATATCGGGCTGCTTTCCGAGTGAAATCCCCTTGCCTCTCACACATAGGGGTGCTGTCTGGATGAGTTCCCTTGGCCTCTCACATATCGGGGTGCTTTCTGAGTGAGTTCCCCTTGCCTCTCAAATATTGGGGTGCTGTCTGGATCAGTTCCCTTGGCCTCTCACATATCGGGGTGCTTTCTGAGTGAGTTCCCCTTGCCTCTCACATATTGGGGTGCTGTCTGGATGAGTTCCCTTGGCCTCTCACATATCGGGATGCTTTTTTTCATTAATTGACTAATTTTGTTTTAAATGCACTAGTATTGTTTTGCCAAAAACCCTGGCTGTCATGTTTTTCATAGCGTCAAAAGCTCTTAATTACAATTATAAGATTCTGTTTGAAAAAGCGTTTGTAAAAAATTGTTTATTCAATGCAAATGTTTCCTATAGACAAATTGCACATTTTGTCATTATTTTATGAAAAGGCTTAGTTGATTACGCAATAACATCATGAAAAAATGGTCGAAATGTATATTTGTTTACAAAAAATGTTGAAATAGTTGTTAAAAGTCGACTATTTTTGACTAATTGTAATTGCACATTAGTATCTGTCGTGTTTCATACAAAATCTATGGATTTTAAGTAGCTAATCATTGCAAATAACGAAAAAATGAGTTTCGTTTTCATTAGTTTGTTTATAGCATTATTCACAATTTTTTGGTTATTCTAACCGACTGAGAATAACCTACCATTTTTATCGAAATTCGTTCAATGGTTGCAGAAATATAGATATTTCAAAAAAATGTGATGCCGAAATTCAACATGGCGTAACTCCCGGAATTTTGAAAATTTTCAAACATCCTTCGGACCCCAAATGTCTCTTATATAACACTATAATTTCACGAAGTTTACCTAAAATCGAACAATTACTTAAAAAAGAACTTTCTACAATGCAGTTAAATTCAAAAATATAAGCTTTCAATACAAACAATAATTCTCAATCAAAAATTGCAATTTTCAGTTTAAAAAAATGAATTTTCAACAAAGTAGTCGGATTTTCATCCAAAAAGACAACTTTTCAACAGAATAAATATATTTTCACTCAAATGGTTGAATTTTTAACCAATTTTCTGTCAAACATATTAGTTTTAAACGGAATTCATGGACTTGTAACCAAATAGTTGAATTTCCGACTAAAGAAGATCACTTTTCAAACACAAATGAAATAGTTCAATTGTGAGTTTAAAAAAATTAATTTTCAACGAAAAAAAAAGTTTCAACAGTAGTTAAATTTTCAAGCAAAGATTTCAAAAATTAAAAATTGCTCAAGTTAGAACATTAAAAATTGCAGTTGATGACATTGGAATATTCCGTTTTTCAATTAGATATTTAACTTTGTACATTTCAACTAAAATGTTTTAATCTTGTAATCCTATCATAAAAGAGAGGTGGCGATTTAATCTCGAAAACTGAAGCCGATTCTCTCTTCACCCATTGGTTGTATTTAAATTCACCGCCTATGCTTTAGAATCGATATTAGAATCGAGAAGTGCAGTCGAGAATCATTTTTAGGTTAAGAACAGAGTTGCGTATTATGAAGGCAAGGCATGTGCACTATTTATGTGCACATTGATGTTTGGTGATAGCTGACGATATAGACGTAAGAACTCATCGCATGGGGGGAGGTGGCTCCAGTTTAAAAGGCGAAACCCAGCTAGATGATGGTGGCTAAGAATTTGCGGCGTTATGCCGGCTATGTACGTTCCCCGGTTCCCCCCTTATCAATTGAGGGTGACACCACGTGACACCACGAGTCACTCACGCTGAGTCGATGAGTTCTTACTTCTTACGTCTTATGGTTGATTCCCGAGTGATTCGTTTGGTGGTGGTGAATGCTAGGGATACAAGTCGAGTCCGGAGTTTGAATTGTACAATTTTGACTGACTATTAATCCATTTAAAATTAAACAATTTACATATTTTGAAAATAGATATTGAAGTTTTCCAAAATTTAAGTCGTCAGTACTTAAAGAAATGAAAACGTTCAATTTGATTAAATTTCAAGTTTTTGTAAAATATTGTTTCAGTCTACAATGTTTCAATTTTTATCCATAACGTGTCAAATTTGAAAACAATTATTATTTAATTAGTAGTAATAATAGTATCTTCATTAAAATGAGCAATTCCGAAATGAAAATATGTACAATTTGAATGTTACAATTTCAATTCTTTTATTTAAAAACAATTTAATTTGTAAATAACTTTAAGATATATTGAGAAGTTTTTAAAAAATTAACTTTTTAAAAGTACGAAATATTTCATAATGCTGAAAAGTGTTTATTATGATTCCTAAGAAAATTGATAATTCACACAATTCTCAAAACATACTCTGGATAATTTTATAAGCAATTTTTTTCTTTTTCAAAATATTGTAAACAAAATTTATGATAAATTTGATTGATTTTATTAAATATGTACAAGTTATGGAAAAATTTCTAAAATAAAAAAAATGTATAAATATTTCAAATAGTCTAAAACAAAATGTAGATTTTTTAATATTGTGAAATTTAATTTAAAACGTTTTTATGAATTTTCACATGATCTTCAAATGATTACAAAATCAAAATATCTACAATTTAAACGTTACAATTTAAATTCTTTTATTTAAAAACAATTTAATTTGTAAATAACTTTAAGATATATTGAAAAAGTTTAAAAAAAATTAACTTTCTAAAAGTACAAAATATTTCATAATGCTGAAAAGTGTTTATTATGATTCCTAAGAAAATTGATAATTCACACAATTCTCAAAACATACTCTCGAAGATTTTATAAGCAATTTTTTCTATTTCAAAATATTGTAAAAAAATTTATGAAAAATTTGATTGATTTTATTAAATATGTACAAGTTATGGAAAAATTTCTGAAATAATGAAAAATGTATAAATATTTCAAATAGTCTGAAACAAAATGTAGATTTTTTAATATTTTGAAATTTAATTTAAAACGTTTTTATGAATTTTCACATGATCTTCAAATGATTACAAAATCAAAATATCTACAATTTAAACGTTACAATTTAAATTCTTTTATTTAAAAACAATTTAATTTGTAAATAACTTTAAGATATATTGAAAAAGTTTTTAAAAAATTAACTTTTTAAAAGTACAAAATATTTCATAATGCTGGAAAGTGTTTATTATGATTCCTAAGAAAATTGATAATTCACACAATTCTCAAAACATACTCTCGATAATTTTATAAGCAATTTTTTTCTATTTCAAAATATTGTATACAAATTTTATGAAAAGTTTGATTGATTTTATTAAATGTGTACAAGTTATGAAAAAAATTCTAAAATAATAAAAAGTTTATAAATATTTCAGAAAGTCTAAAACAAAATGTAGATTTTTGAACATTTTGAAATTCAGTTTAAAACGTTTTTATGAATTTCACATGATCTTCAAATGATTACAAAATCAAAATATCTACAATTTGAACGTTACAATTTAAATTCTTTTATTTAAAAACAATTTAATTTGTAAATAATTTTAAGATATATTGCGAAGTTTTTAAAAAATTAACTTTTCAAAAGTACGAAATATTTCATAATACTGAAAAGTGTTTATTATGATTCCTAAGAAAGTTGATCATTCACACAATTATCAAAACATACTCTCGAAGATTTTATAAGCAATTTTTTCTATTTCAAAATATTGTAAAAAAATTTTATGAAAAATTTGACTGATTTTATTAAATATATACAAGTTATGGAAAAATGTCTAAAATAAAAAAAAGTGTTTAAATATTTCAAATAGTCTAAAACAAAATGTAGATTTTTTAATATTTTGAAATTTAATTTAAAACATTTTTATGAATTTCACATGATCTTCAAATAATTACAAAATCAAAATATCTACAATTTGAACGTTACAATTTTAATTATTTTATTTAAAAACAATTTAATTCGTAAATAGCTTTAAGATGTATTGAGAAGTTTATGAATTTCACATGATTTTCAAATAATTACAAAATCAAAATATCTACAATTTGAACGTTACAATTTTAATTCTTTTATTTAAAAACAATTTAATTTGTAAATAACCTTAACATATACTGAGAAGTTTTAAAAAAAATACAAAATATTTCATAATACTGAAATGTGCTTATTGTGATTCCTAAGAAAAATTGATAATTAACACAATTATCAAAACATACTTTTGAAGATTTTATAAGCAATTTCGTTCTATTTCAAAATATTGTAAAAAATTTGTTTGAAAAATATGACTGATTTTATTAAATATATAAAAGTTATGGAGAAATTTCTAAAATAATAAAAATGCATAAATATTTCAAATAGTCTGAAACGTTTTGGATGAAAATTAAAAAAGTTAGAGCCTTTTTAAAAATTTTGAGACCAACGCACGTTATGAGAAAAAAGTCAGGAGGAGAAAAACATTGCTTTTTGAACAGCCTACAAGATTGTTATAAAAACTTTTTGAATTTTCGTGAAAAATGGAAAATTCAAACTTTGATCGCACAACAGAAATAATGAAAAATAAAAAATTCAATTTTTTGAAGAAGAACATTAGAAACACAATATTATCAAGTCGATCTGTGCAAAAATTCTATTTTTGAATAAAAAGACTCAGAAACATTATGAATCCAAAGATCAGTTATTTTGAAAAAACCTATTCGAAAAGCTCAATATATGTAAAAAGAATTGCATAGAAAGGCCTCAAAATATGTTTCCAAACAACGTTTAAATTGGCTCATTAGAGACAAGTATATAACTAGAGGGAAAAGGAGGGAAAGAATTGGATACCGTTCTCAGGGAATAGGTTTCTGGGTCAACCTTTAAAAAATTCAATTTTCCTGTCAAACTATATAAGAAACGAAAAAGATGAGAAAACGAAAATTGTGCTTTTAAAAAAAGACCTACATATTTTTTGATAATCACTTTTTTATCGGAGGCGTCCATTTTGTTTAACTTCGTAAAAGACAGCATTGAAAAAATATTAAATTTTTGGACAAACGACACAAGCTACAAAAAAAAAATCAGACAAAAGTTATTTTTATCAAAAAATAGCTACAAGCTTGTTATCAATTATTTTTTAAATGATGCGTTCTAAGGAAAATAATGTATTTTGTAATGACATTCCCCTTTGGAAAATTCTTCGTTATTAACTTTCAAAATTCATACAAGAAAAATTCACATAGGCGCGCGCTTCGAGCGCGCGCATGACGATCTAGTACTTATTTAAAAAGTACTATATATTTTGTAACAGTTCCAATTTTATATTGGATAATAACTTCTGTCTCCAGTTTTCACATTTTCAATTTGCTTTAAAATGTTTCATGTTCAAATTTTTTTTAAGAGTATTTATTTTTTAATGGTCAGCACTTGAAACGTATACCTTATTTATTCATAAATATTTTTTTAAGTGCTATAATTGCTGTAACTATTATTCAATAATGGTTACAATTTCAAATATCGTATATTCAAAGAGAAAAGGGGAAAGAGGGGAAGTTGTTTGAGACTAGGGGGGAAAGGGGAATTTCACAAAAAAAGGGGAAACTAAGAAAAAATGGGGAAGACTGTGCACCCCGTTCTTTTGACTGAGATGAAATGTTGGAAGTTGAGTCCGCAAATAGAGGCACTGACAAACCAAGAGCTTTGTGCACTGTTCTTCCGTGAGGAAGTAATGTTCAGCAATGCCGGTGAAGGCCATCGTGCGAATATTTTTACCTTGACCTTTCAATAAGTAGAACAGAGTTATAAACAAAAGTTTTTCCTGATCCTCCTGATCCGTCAATGTAAAAACATTTACCGAAAATATGACATCCTTCTGCAACTCGGAAAATAAAGTCGACAATTTCTTTCTGTTTGACATTCAGTTTATCGTATTGGTTGTGTCCACTCGGGAAATAATAATAATAATAATAAATCTTTATTGAGTTCGTAACAAGAAGGATATGTACATGGCAGACAGAGTTAACATAAGAACCCAAAGGGCGAGGTACAGCTTAAAGCTGCTTTCAAACCTAACCCTCTTAATCTAATTTAAAATATAAGTAAACGATACTTAAAAACTATGGCTTGAATAAATAGTTTTCGAGATCATTGCAGAAATAGATAGAAACTGATTGTGGTACCATAATGCGAAATACTCTAGAACTTACATTAAAGTACGGAACTTAAAGATAAAAGAAGACGAGAATCAAATTACTTATAATGAAGAGACAAATCATGTTGCCGTGCGAAGGCGTTCAGTTGTTTCCTTCCTTACAGTGGGGATAGAGTAAGAAGCCAGCGGGTTTTTTAAGCTGTTTAAGAGGCGCGGAGCCGCGTAGGAAAAAATGGATTCCCCTTTCGATGTGTTCGTTCGCGGGACATATAGCTTGCCATCGGATCTCGTTGCAAGAGATTTTCTAGCTCGCTTATCTTCTACAAATGACAATATATCAAATAAATATTCCGGAACGCCCTGCGAGAGGACCCTGAAAGAGAGGACACATAGTTGCACTTCCCATCTGTGCATCATTTTCAGCCAGCCAGATTCTTCCAAGGCGGGTGTAATATGGTCGTATTTTCTAATTCCATATGTGAATCTGAGGCACGCATTTTGCACCCTCTGTATCCTCTCTCTCAGAGTGGCATTTAGGCAGGGGCCGTATGTCGTATACGCATATTCAAAGAGGGACAGTACCAATGACTGACAAAGCAACAGTTTTACCCTGAGTGGAAGGGAGCGACGGAAGGGATACAGTTTTCTTAAACGCAGATACGCCGCTTTGATTTTAGTGGTTACATGATCCTCGAAACTCCAACTGGATTGCATTTTAAGACCTAGGTTTTTCGC
The DNA here is from genome assembly GCA_932178445.1 of Andricus quercusramuli. Classification (NCBI taxonomy): domain Eukaryota; kingdom Metazoa; phylum Arthropoda; class Insecta; order Hymenoptera; family Cynipidae; genus Andricus; species Andricus quercusramuli. Next base: position 23,526 of record CAKNXH010053041.1, read on the forward strand.
TTGAGCTACGATGGACAACACGGATCCGCCTATCTCAAAGTTGGGCAAGCGAGCATCTTTAAAGTTTCCTATAGGAAGAATAACGGATTTAGCAGGGTTAATAACAAGAGCTCGCTCTTCAGCCCACCTCGCGATGAATTCCAAAGCCAGAGATAACACTGCTGTACCGGCATCTAGATCGTCCAGTTTGCAGCGTACATATACCTGCGTATCGTCCGCATACATGTGGATCGTGACTTTCACCTTGCCCCCGGATACCGCTTCCAAAATCGACAAGAATTTCATCAAGGGGTCTGGTAGGTCGTTGGTGTAAACAGAGAAAAGAGGCGGACTAAGAACAGCACCCTGTGGGACCCCTTTACATAGTGATCGGATGGGTGACGATCGAGAGGTTAAGGTGTTCGATATTTCAACTCGCTGGCTTCTATTCGAGAGAAAGCCACTAAACCAAGACATTTCTTTCCCAGAAATTCCCTCAGATTTTAGCTTGGCTAGAAGAAGTTGGTGGTCGAGGGTTCCGAACGCCCGAGTTAGGTCGAGTAGGGCTAAAATAGTGATTTCCGAACAGTCCAGTGACCGGCCTATCTCGTCTGATACATGGAGCAGGGTTGTAGCCGCCAAGAAACCTTTCCTGAAACCAGACTGGTGATTTGAGAGGATCCCATTATTGCTTATGTATGGAGACAGCTGCTGAAGGCAAATTTTTTCCAGGATCTTTGACAGATAAGGAAGAATAGTAATCGGGCGTAAATCCTTGTAGGATGTTGGTCGGTCACATTTTGGAAGAGGGCGGACAATGCCCACCTTCCATGCTGTAGGAAATATCCCTGTCCTCAAAGAGGAGTTCACAATTTCGAGTAAAGCAGGCAAGCAAAAGGGGACACAGAGGAGAATCGCGGAACTATTTATACCATCGGAGCCGGTAGCCGTAGATTTAATTGATTTCATCGCTGCATACAACTGACCGAGGTCAACCTCGTGGAATCGGAAAGGCTGGCGTTTACTTACTTCGGCTGCCTCTAGGAGATCTTGGATTATGTTGACAGATGCCGTTGCGGAAGGGAGGCTATCAAGGAGGAAGTTGTTGATCTCCGTCGGATCGAGGGGAAGTTCACCCCACGAGCATATTCCCTGCCCAGACCAGACTCCCGCTTGATTAACCCTTTCCCAAATTCGCTTGGAAGAGGGAATTTCCGGGAAGCTAGACAGAAATCCGACCTTTTCGCGACGCATGGCCGCCGTTGTGAGATTACGGAGGTAAGTGTATTTGGCGTGGTTGAGGTCTGTTCTGTCCCTTCGCCATTTGGATCGTGCTCTATCCCTGGTTCGCGACATTTTTTTGACCGCATCTGAGAACCACGGAGGTTTGGGCCTGGCAATTCTGAATTTTCGAAGTGGACAAAAGGAGTCTATCAAAGATAGGACAGTTTGAGAGAAGCAGTTCACCTTGTCGTCCACCGTTTCAGCCACTTGTACATTGTCTCAATTCGCCGCTCTTGCCGCACTATCGAACATATCTATATCTACTCTTTTGAAATCCCTCCCTAAGCGGAATATTCCCAGCCTATAGACTGACCCCACATCTAACATGCAGAACACCATATCGTGATCAAACGGATTCGACAATTTAATGACTCCAGAATCCAACGACTGTAATTTTTCACTTATAAAGATTAGATCGATTGTTGAAGAGGAATTATCCGTAGTACGCGTAGGTTCCTGCACATAATATATAGTCCGCTGCACCACTCGCATGAATCAGCACGTCCTCCAAATCGTCGTCCCAAATAGAATTCGACTTAGGACTCCTGTAGACAGCTACGAAGCCAATTTTTATTTTTTTCAGATGTATTATTATTGCGCAGATGTCTACAGGGATATCCTCTGTCAAACCCCCCTAAGAGACATCGAATCATCGACCAACAATTCGAACCGCAGGTCGTCTCTAATATATATAAGTACGCCTCCCCCTTTACGAGCAACAAGGCTCCTTCGGTCCGTTCGTATCACATTAAAGCCATTAATCGCCACCGCTGAACTGGAAATTTCTTTGTGGAGCCATGACTCGGAGATAGCTATAATATCTAAATTATGTAGGTAAATTAGGTCTATAATATAATTTAGCTTTGGTAAAAGAGATCTAGCGTTAATATGTGCTACACGTAACGATCGTGAATTAGAATTATTAGCTGACGTTTGGTTAAGACCCGGAGGTGAGACATCAAAAACAGTGGTTGAAGAACTAAGAGAATTAACAGAGAAAGACGTCGGTACCAAATGGAACCCTAAATTACTGCTACTAGAGTCACACGAGTTGCTGAAATATGAACTCGAGGAGTTTAAGCCAGATAGAGTGTTTAACATACCGGTAGTATCTGAATGTCTTAGGTTAGGGTACGAACGTTGTGGAGAAGAGCCAGTGGTGTCTGAAAGTCTAAGTTGAGAGTAGTGTTGCGACGAAGAATCAGGCACGTAGCCATTAGTTGGCTGGTTTAAGGAGGCAAGTCAGGACTGAGCTGACGTCGATGCTGAGCTAAGGTGAGTTTTCGAGAAAGAATCAAGGTCCGTACCCTCTGGAACCTTCACTGGTTTAAATGAAGCATCCTTTACGTCTCTGATCCAGACTGATTTTCTGAAGATCCATGCCTTGCCATCAAGCTTTTCATAACGTATCTTTTCTTTAACTGACTTCAGACGTAAGTAGCAATCCATTGATTGGTTTTGGTTCACGTATACTGTCCCTTCCTTCAAGTTAGAATCAATTTCATGCACCTTTAGTGATTTTTTGTTTCTCATCTTGGAGGAGATCAGGTCTGAGCGAGTCCTAGCATTAGTGAGCCGAGCGATTATTGGTTTCTGCTGATTTGGAGCTTTGGATGGAATGCGAAAGACATCTTCAATATCCCCCTTGAGCAGTTTGGAGCCGGTCAAAACCCCAATTTTTTCTACAATACTCGTGAGATCTTCGTGAGCAGACATTGGAAAACCCGTAATAATTACTTCTCTGTCTCTGGTCGCATTTTCCAAACGGGTAATCCTTTCTCCATGTAAAACTTTGATAGTTTCGATGGCTGCTTTCTGAGCGGAATGATCTTTAGCTAGCTGCTCTTGTGAAGCTTCAACTTTGGAAATTCTGGCACACACCGACTCAATTTTGCTCAGAAGGTTATCGTTTTGGATGGTGATAGATTGAAGTTGAGCCGAAACAGAAGCCGAATCAGCACATTGCAGTTTCAAGGTTTCACTTGTTTTCGCTCCAATTTCTTCCACTTTATCGAGGCGGTCGCAGATAAGATTCAGTTTGGCTAGGATCATCGCGAAAACATTATCAGGATTAGCAAGAGGTTGGCTACTGAGGATTGTAGGAGCAGGTTGTTGTTGCAGGATTTGTTCTGTTGGTTTTTTTGGGGCGGGCTGCATGGGTGTCGTATCCTCCTTCGTTGAACTCAATAGGGAATTGTGACTGCTAAATAGGGTATTCTCCGAAAGAGCATTGCGGTTCGAAGTTCTTAGAGAATGAGAGGCTGGGACCCCTTCGCCAAGAATAAAATCGTCCGTGAAGAAAGAAGAGACATTGGAAGTCTCATCAGCAAAGCTGAAGCTGGCGTGGCAATGTCTGCAGACCGTAAGGACTTTTTCCTTGTGAGGTATCTCATAGAACTCGGTGCATTTCGGGTGGTAGGCTTCGTTGCAGGATTCGCAATAGATGGTAATTCTTTGAATTGTGCCCCCACATGTTTTGAAGTTGGGCTTTAAACTGGTGTCCTTAAGGTCAGTATTCACCATTTTAACGAAAAATTACGTTTACTTTTATAAATAGATAACAGGGATAAAGATCCCTTCATGCAGGTAACCCGATATAGTCCCGTGCCCCGTACAAAAGTGTAGTCGTATATAGGTGACGCTGTCGGCACATCGGAAAGCGGACCCAATGAATACGAAAATGATACGTCAGCGTTAAACACAAGTCACACTCACAAGACTTTAGAAGGCAAATTATGAATGTCGATGGAAAAGCTCTACTCCGCCGATCAAACACTTTTTCAGGAAGTAAACGGCATCCTCAATACCACTAAAGCACCAATAAAATAGTTAATTTAGACACCGAGAAAATCGAAAATACAGGAGCCGACAAAACAGTTGAACCGCACAGTTCGCCACCTAGCGGCATTTTTTCATCGATAGATCCCAATCCTTTTTCTCTAACATCTCTTTTATTTGAGAATAAGCTCTCATTGTGGCAGTTGAATGCCCGAATCGTCTGATATAATCTTCTGATAAAGCGATTTTGAATACCTCAGGGTGTCTACCCTACCTGGAAAACCTGGAAAACCTGGAATTGTCAGGGAATTTTTATATACCTGGAAAAACCTGGAAATGTCAGGGAATTTTTTTTAAAGTCAGGGGAATTTTTAAGAGGTTGCCTACCTGTTTAAAAATTACAGTATTGAATTGAATGAAAATGATTCTTCATTTGTAAAAGTATAGCTCTCTATTACTATATTCATCTATTTGGTTGAAAATGCGATCTTTTTGGTTGAATTCCATTATTTTTTATTGAAAATTGTAATCTTTTCTGTTTGAAATATCAGCTGCCACATTTTTCGTTCCGAGTTCATATTTTCCGAAAGAAGATTTAATTACTTTGGTTGAGAGTTACCCTTTTGTTAAAAATTAATTTTTTGCTTTAAAGATTCATCATTTTAATTGAAAGTTCATCTCCTTGGTTGAAAAATGAGCTAATTTGTTGAAATTTCGTTTTTTCTTTGGCTGGAAATTAATTTTTTTACTAAAAATGTATCTATTCCTGTTGCAACTTTAACTATTTTGTTGAAATTTGTTTGTTTTTTTCTTGTTCAAAATTATTTTTGTTATTGAAAATGTTACTATTCAATATTTAGTTGAAAAACTATCTTTTTTACTATTTTTATTATTTTTTCTTTCTGTTATTATTTTATTATTTTTTAGAAAATTTTCACTTTTTCAGTAGAAATTAATCTTATGGATTGAAAATTAATCTTGTTGTTTGTAATTTAAGGTTAAACATTAATTTTTAAGTGAAAGTTTAACTATTCAATTGTTGATTGACAATTTATCTTTTCAATTGAAAATTCATGTATTTTATTGAAAATTCGTCTTATTTAGTAAAAATTAATCTCCTTGGTTGAAAATTCTTCTTTTTGGTTAAAAAATCAACCATTCCAGTTGAAGATTGATCACTTCCGTTGAAAATTCATGCATTTTGTTGAAAAATCGTTTTTGTCGTAGAAAATTCATCTTCTTCGTTTACAATTCATGTATTCCAGCTAAGTATTCATCATTTTAGTTGAAAATTTATCTTTTTTCTTAAAAATAAAACTACTTGGTTGAAAGTTAAATTGAATTTGTTTTTAAAATAATTTTTTTTGTGTGGAAAATTAATTTCTTTTGAATGAAAATTTAACTATTTCATTTTTGGTTAAAAACTGATCTTTTTTAGTTGAAAATTCAACTGTTTAATTGTGAACTGATGTATTTTTTTGAAAAATCGCGTTTTTGGAATGTTTGAAAATGTAACAATGTTGTTAAAAATTAGTTTTTTTTTGCAAATTAGTTTTTTCATCTTTTTGTTTAAAAAATCAACTATTTCAGTTAAAGATTAATCATTTCAGTTCAAAATTCATATATTTTGTTGAAAAATCGTCTTTGTTTTTCAAATAAGTCTGTTTTTTTCTGGAAAATTTATTTTTCTTTACTGAAAATTTAACTTTTTCATTTTTGTTGAAAACTGATCTTTTTTTGTTCAAAATTCAGCTATTTGTTTGAAAGTTGATCTTTTTCAGTTACCAAAATATGCACTGCATTTTAAGTATAAGTATATAAAATAAAAATTTATTTGAATTATTATTCAAATTCATGGACTTTAAGAGAAAAATTCAAGAAATCATTAATTATGGTTTTAGTATTATATAATTAGTCGATCGCGCTAAAATATTTAAGAATATCTTGTAATATTAATTGAATTCGTAGAAACTGAAAAAAGCATTATATACAATAAATTCGCAAAACTGTATACCTGGAAAAAACTTGGGATACCTGGAAAAAACCTGGAATTGTCAGGGAATTTTTTTCCAGGATTTGAGTAGACACCCTGTACCTATTTTGAATTGCGCGCCAACTGCAGTCAACCAGCGCGCGGCCCCCAATATTGGCATCACTGTGGATACAGCACACATACGTGTGCGCACCTGCTTTCTCTCTCTCTCTCTCTTCTTGTGAATCATAATTAAAATATTGTATTTTATTTTTTGTGTAATTAAATGAAATTAATCTGACTAACGTAAATTAACTTTCGTATAAAATTCTATTATGTCAAGATAGTAATTGTTTCAGTCATTTTATTTTATTTAATGAAAGTTTTCTTCTCATTTTATATTTTCAAATTTCGCTGACTTTTACATTGCTATATTCAATTCTTAGAGTCAACCAATAAGATTGCAGTACAAGACCTAAATTTAGCTCACTTCTCTCGTTCAAATCGATTTTATTATAGTAGATAACCTGTTGTATTGTACACTTGAATCTAATTCTCTCTGATGAGGTCGGTTTCCGTCATATAGGCATTCATTGCCGCATACGGGGGTGTCTACAAAATTATCTGGTTCACAGAAATGATTTTCAAAATTCTTCACTCTGAGGCTCA
>CAKNXH010053043.1:0-15289 GCA_932178445.1 Andricus quercusramuli
GAAAATTAATTTTCTTGTTTAAGAATTCATCTTTTTGTTTGAAAATTTATCAGTTTATTGGAAAATTAATTTTTTAAACTGAAAATGTATCTATTCCATTTTTGGTTAAAAATTGATTTTTTAAAGCTTAAAGATCATCTGTTTTATTTTCTTGAAAATCATCTTTTTTGGTAGTAAATTAATTTGTTTGGTTAACAATTCATGATTTTAATTGAAAATTTATCAGTTAGGCAGAAAATTAATTTTTTCAACTGAAACTGTAACTATTTCTTTGAAAATTCTTTAATTTTGCTGAGAATCGTCTTTTTTGTAGAATATTAATTTTCTTGGTTCAAAATTCATCGTTTTGTTTGAAAATTCATTTTTTTTGTTGAAAATTCAGCTATTCCATTTGCAGGATCATGTATTTTGAAAATTTATCAGTTTGGTGAAAAATTATTTTTTTCAAACTGAAAATGTATCTATTCCATTTTTGATTGAAAATTAATCTTTTTTATTTTAAAATTAAACTCTGGTTGAAAATTGGTCTTTTCTAGTTGAAAATTTAACTATTTCTTTGAAAATTAATTTACTTTGTTGAAAATTCAACTTAAATTATTTAATTTTAGCTTAATTTAATTTTTATCTAATTTAACTTATATTAATTTAATTTATTTAAAAATCGATTTATTTGATTGAAAATGGTATTTTTTGGTAGAAAATTAATTTTCATGGTTGAAATTTTATTTTTTTTTGGTTTGAAATTAATCTTTTCAATTTCAAAATTAATTAATTTTAACTTAATTTAATTTTCTTGAATTCAACTGAATTTCATTTAATTTCTTTGAAAATTCATTTATTTTGTTGAAAATCGTCTTGTTTGGTTAAAAATTCATCTTTTTAGTTGACAATTCAATTATTTTAGTTAAAGATTTATCACGTTAATTAAAAATTCATAAGTTTGTTGGAAAATTAATTTTTTCAACTGAAAATTTATATTATATTATATTTATATTTCGTGGAAAATTCATTTATTTTCTTGAAAATCGTATTTTTTCGTAGAAAATTAATTTTCTTGGTTAAAATTTTATTTTTTTCGTTTAAAATTAATCTTTTTGTTTGGTGACTGACAATTTACTATGTGATTGAAAATGTATCTTTTTGCTTGAAAATTAAAATTAATATTTTTTTTTTTGATAATTCGTGTTTTTTTTTTGTTGTAAAAATTAATCTTCTTAGTTAAAAATTCATCTTTTCAAGTTAAAAAATCAAATACTTTGTTGAAAATTAATGTATTTATTTTAAAATTTGTCTTTTCGGGCAGAAAATTATTCTTCTTGATGGAAAATTAATCTTTTTGGTAAAAATTCGAAGTATTACAATTTTTTTTTGTTAAAATTCGTCTTTTTTTTGTAGAAAATTAATCGTCTTGGTTGAAATTTTTTTTTTTAATTAATCTTTATTATTTCAAAATTTATACCTGGTTGAAAAATGGTATTTTTTAGTTAAAAATTCAACTACTTCATTAAAAATTAATTTATTTTGTTGAAAATTCAACTATTTCAGTTGAAGATTTATAATTTTAATTAAAAATTCATAGTTTGGTGGAAAATTAAATTTTCAGCTGAAACTTTAATTATTCCATTTTTGGCAGAAAACTGATCTTTTTTAGTTAAAAATTTAACTATTTCGTTGAAAATTAATTAATTTGCTTGAAAATCTTATTTTTTGGTAGAAAATTAATTTTCCTGGTTGAAGTTTTATTTTTTTTTGTTACGTGGAAAATTCTTTTTTAGTTGAAAATTCAACAATTTCTTTGAAAATTTATTTATTTTGTTGGGAAAAAAAACATAAAATTAAATTTTAGCTCAATTAATTTCAAAATTTTAAACTTTTTTAATTTTAAACAAATTTCAAATTAACCCTGATACAAAAGGTATAAAATATTAATTTTTCTTATTTAATAATAGAATAAATTTCTTTTACAATAATAAATATTGTTGTATTGTTGTTGTATATTTAATCTCTCCCTTTTACGGGTTTGAGGGCCTCCGCTCCCTGTACATATCTTTACATTTCATCCTTAGTCTAACTTATTCGCTGCTTATATTCTAAATCTTCGCCTTACATGATAACAGTCATATTAATACTATTATTCTTAACTTTCTACAAATCTAAGCATGAGCGACCTTCCAGGGCTTCCGTTTTCTCTTACCATCAATTGCATTTTCAACGATTTAAAATTTACCATTTTTCTAGTGACTTTCCTTCACAGAGGATTACCCGTTTGGCTCTGCCCTGTTCCCTTGCTTTCTCTTATTTCTTCCAGCTTTTTCATCCACATCACTCCCACTCCATTACCATCCAAGATCCATCTCACACACTCATCCACACTCAACGGTCCATCTTCCTCTCCTGTACACCTCTCTAACACATGTGCCCATGACTCCACCTCGTATCCACATACTCTGCACAAATTATCCTCTTCATCCATCCAATATCTACAAGATCTCACTCCTTCCCCCATTCTAAACCGTACCACCCTATTCCATTTGTCTTCCTTTTTCATCTTTTGCAAATATTCTGGTTCCGTCAACCCTTTGACCATCATATACCATCCATTGTACTTCGAATCCATAATCTTTCTCCATCTCTCTTCTCCTTGTCTTACTAATAGCTCTAATTCTATGTTCTGCCAATCCAGAACCCCTTCCTGCATATCACAAACATTCCTCATTTTTGTCCTTTCTTCCTCCCATTTCGAGTTTCCCAAATTTCCTCTCGTCTCCTTGTTCCGAACTTCGTCCAAGCATACTTGTGCTATCCTGCTCCCCTCCCCCCTTTTCAGTTTCTCTTCAAACCTCCAGGCTCTCTTAATTTGTCTCGTTACCATTTTCTCCCTTCCTAGTTCTTCCCTCAACATGTATCCTAGGCAACTCCAACTAACCCCCATTACCCATCTCAGAAATCTCTCATGCATACTTTCCACTTTCCTATGTTCTTTCCATCCCCAGACTTCTACCCCATAACCCAATACCGCCCATACCAACGCATCAAACAACCAGACCCTCATTCTCCAATCGTCCTTGAACCTTCTCTTTCCTATACCCCATACTTGGCCCATTACTTTGCTCGCACATTCGATTCTCTTCCTCACCTGCACCTCGTTTCCCCCTCCTGCCTCAAACCAGAAACCTAGGTAACAGAACTCCTCCACAGTTTCCACTGTTTGTCCGTTCATCTTCCAACCGTAACCTATTTTGGTCTTTCTCTTTCTGAAGCACATCACCTTGGTCTTCCCTACGTTCACCGTCAGTTCTTTTGCTCGTACATATTCTTCGAAAATTTTTATCATTAGGTTCATCCCCTTCTCATCGTCTGCTAATAGAACTACGTCGTCCGCGTATGCTAGAGAGTACAGTTTGCTATTACCCAGAATCGTCCCCCCTTTCCCTTTCTCCTTTAGCTTCTCCTCTAAGTCTGCCAGCAGCATATTAAAGAGCAGCGGACTCAACGGGCACCCTTGCCTAAGACCTCTTTCTGTCCAGAAAACCTCCCCTTTTTTCCCCCCTATCTTCACCCTAATCCTGGTTTCAGTAAAAATTTCCTTTATCCTCTTCACTAACCCTTCCTCTATTCCCTTCTCTTTCATTGCCTGCCATAGAACTTTTCTATTCACTGAGTCAAAAGCTGCTTTAAAATCTACGAACAAGGCTACTAATTTCCCTTTTTTTCTCCCTAAGTTTCTGTTAACCAAGTAGTTGAGTACGTAAATGTTATCTATTGTTCCCATCCCTTTTCTAAATCCCGTCTGATTGTGTGGGATACTTTGTTTCTCTTCTATCTGACTCTCCAACCTTTTTCTTAGAATTTCCGTGTATATTTTATAACCCACTGGCATGAGGGTGATCCCTCTGTACTCTTCTACCTTCTTACCATCCCCTTTCTTGACAAGCGGTACCACCAGCCCTGTCCTCCACTCCTCCGGCCACCCTTCTCCTTTCCAGACCTTGTTGCAGATCTTCCACATCCCTTCCCTAGTCCCTTCTCCTCCATACTTTATCGCTTCGTTCTCCATACCATCCTCTCCTGTAGCCTTGCTTCTTTTTAGTCTATCTATCGCCTCATTCACTTCTTCTCTTGTTATTTCGTTCACTTCCTCCCTTTCTCCCTGGACTGTCTTTCTATTTTCCCCTTCGATCCTATTTTGTTCTCCCCCTAGCAAACCCTTAAAATAATCCGTCCATTCATCCATTTCTATTTCTTCATTCACGCCCCTCCTTCCTCCTCTTTCCCTGTTTATCACATCCCAAACCCTACCTTCTTTGATTGCTTTTTCTACTTCTTCCTTGTATTTCTCCTTTCCTTTTTGCTTTTTCCCTTCGAGCATCCTCTCATGTTCTCTTTTTCTCATGTTTTACTCCGCCTTCTCTATTTCTCCTTTCCTCCATTTTCTTACAGACTCTTTCATTCTCTCCTTACTCTCCCTGCATTCCTCATCCCACCAGCCTCTCTTTCCCTTTTCTCTTCCTTCTTTCGCACCTATCTCATCCCTTACCTTCTCAATCGACCCTTTCAACCTCTCAATCAACACGTCTACTTCCTCCTCCTTCTCATATCTAACATTCTCCTTTTCCATTTTTTGTTCAAACACTTTTAATTTATCTACCCCCCAGTCTCCCATTTTCGCGTTCCTTTCCCCCCCTCTTTCCTTTCTCCCTCTACCGCGCTTGTGGACGCCACCTTTCAGTGTCGCTATTACTGGGAAGTGCTCGGACCCTATCTCATTCCCCACCTTCATACTGCATATCATATTCCTCATTCTTTCTTCCGCCAGGATGTAGTCTATAACCGTCTCTCCCTTACCTACAAATATGATCTCTCCCTTCTCATCTCCTTTCATATTGCCATTACATATGAACCATCCTGTTTCTCCTATTACTTCTAGTAACCTCCTCCCCTCCCTGTCTATCTCCCTATGTTTGGAGCTCCTTATATAGGCCTCCTCTTCTTCATCCCAAGTCCCTCCCCCTTGCTCGCCAGTCCAAGCATTCAAGTCACCTCCTATCAGAACCAACTCTTCCTTCTTTTCCTCCATCCACCTCCTTATTTCTCTCCAACCTTCCTCTTCCCCTCTTCTTCTATATACACAAACCACCGCTATTTTGACTTTTCCAATTACAATCCTTCTTACCATTGTTCCATCCTTTTCCTCTCTATCCTCCTCTGTTCTCCCTTTTACTGCCAGTTCTTTTCTCACCCCCGAGACCATGCCGCCCATCCCTCTACCTTTAACGTGTTCCTTTCTCGATTCTTGCATTGTCCACACATACCCTTTAGGTAGCATCCTTTTCATCCCCTTCCAATCCTTCTCATCTGCCCATGTTTCACTCATCATAATCACATCCCATTTTTCTAACTCCCGCCAAAATCCTTCATTCTTGTTCTTCAAGCCTGACACATTCCAGAAAGCTATTTTTACGTTTTTCCCATCCCTTCCCTCTCCTATCCTCCTTACTTTTCTTCCGCCTTGCTTTTTGGAAACCCCTCTGTTTGCTCGCTAACATCTTTTGTATCTTCCTTTTTTCTACCTTTCTCAACTCTTTTTTCCTTCTTCCTTATTTCTTCTGATTCCTCGTCCCAGAACCATTCCTCTCCATTTATCCATAATCTGTCTCTCCCTATCCATACCATGTGCCCCTTTTTCCTCTCTATCCATGCCCTCTGGTCTATTTGCCATCTCCTTTTCCTCTCCCTCCATGTCAGATCCTCTTCAATTCTTTCCCTTCTTCCTTTCAATAATTTTTTGTTCTCCATAATTTTCTTTTTCTCCTCCTCACTCCCTACTTTTACTACAAACATTCCTTCCTTTCCTTCGTTCGTCCCTCCTATCCTCTTAACTCCTTCTACCCTTACCTGCACTCCAATATTTCTCAGAAGATTTATGATTTCCGCCTCCCCTATTTCAGTCTCCATTGTCAATCCCTTAATAATTATGTTATTTTTTCTCTTTGCCTTTTCTTCCCCTTCCAATCTCCTTTCAATGTCACTCAGTCTCTTCTTCAATCTTTCATTCTCATTTTGCACGTTCTTATTACTCCCTATGTCTATTTCCTCACCATCTGTTTCTTTCCCCATATGTTCATTCCTCAATTCTAAGTTGTTCACCCGTTCTTCCAGCTGTTTTATCTCAATATTTCTCCTTTCGTCATCCTCCTTCTGTCTATTCTCTATGCTCTCTAGCTTACGCCATACCTTATCCTTCTCCTCTTTCCAGATTTTATCCCACTCCTCCCACTTTTCTCTTACTTTCCTTACTTCCCCCCTTACAGCATTTCCCTGCCTATTCATGTCTTCCAAACTTCTCCTTGTTTCCTCTCTAAACCCTTTTATGAGAGCCTCTAATTTTTCAAACATCCCTCCGTCCCCCCTATCTCTATCTGGTGTTTTCCGTTTAGTGAGTTTATTCCTGCCTTTCTTGCTTTCCTTATCCGTTTCTAACTCATCGTCCCCTTCCTCTCTTTTTCTTTTGTCTTCCCCCTCACTACTGGTCACGTTTCCTTTTTTTCGCCATTCGTCTAAACTTCGATTCGAGCCCGCGCTGCCTAGCTTGTTCAGGCGTTGTAGATTAGAGGGCCTCCCGCCTTTATGGGCCGTACCTGAATCCCTTCTCTCTGCCATCCCCACCCTAGTCGGCGTCTTAAACGTCTCTTGACCGCTACCGCTACCGCTACTGTCCCCCTTCACTCCACTAACCGAGCTCGCAACCTCGTCGGCAATTGCCTCATCTCCCGCCTGACCTCTGGCGCCCGTTTGCGCACTTCTTACCGTCGACATCCCCGTATCCAACCTTACCCACTGTTCCACGACGCTACCCTCTCTTCACCTGCCTATCTCTTACCCCCCTTGCCCCACAACAATTTTTCACTCCTAACCTCAAAACTTTCGTACACTCCAATTTCCTTTTCACACACCTCACTTTCAACCTTTACACCCTTGCCTACACTCACCCTTCTTCCTTCACACCTGATCTCCGCACTCAATGCCCTTTCTCCTTCCAAACACGCTGATTCCCTTCACCAAAGCCAAAAAAACCAACACTTGACACAAAACAGTTCTCTCGCGATCGGTACCGAAAACGGAAGCGACAATAATAAATATTATTATTTATATAATTATTTTATATTTGATACTTGAATTTTTATTATTCTATTTATTTTTAAATTAAAAAATTAAATTTTCAGATAATTATTTATATTTAAAGTTAGGGATTGGATGGAATTGAATAATAATTCAAATTTTTGTTTTATATATATTTTTATATATGTAATTGAGGGCGTGTTTAGGTGAAATTGATGTGGATACTATATTAAATTCAAATTCAACAGGTTTAAATTCTTAACTTTTAAAAAGTAAAAATATTGCATTTTAAAATAAGAGAGATAGATTTTTAAGCAAATAGTTAAATTTTTAAATAAAAAAGATTATTTTTCAATCAAAAATGCGTTACTTAAATTTTCAGGTGAGAAAAAAATCTACTATATTAATGAATTTTTAATTGAAATGATCAATCTTTAACTGAAATAGTTTATTTTTGAACCAAGAAGATTAATTTTCTAGCGAAAAAGATTTTCAACAAAGTAAATGAAGTTTCAACGGAATAGTAGAATTTTCAAATAAAAAACACAAGTTTTCAACCAGAGTTTAATTTTGAAATAAAAAAGATTATTTTTTACCAAAAAAATAAAATTTCAACCAAGAAAATCAATTTTCTACCAAAAAATTCAATTTTCAAACAAATATTTAAATTTTAAACAAGAATTTAATTTTGAATTAAAAAAGATTAATTTTCAACCAAAAAAGGAATAGTTAAATTTTCAGTTAAAAAATTATTTTTCACCAAAATGATTATTTTTAAACTAAAAATGCTGAATCTTTAACTGAAATAGTCGAAATTTCAAACAAAAAGAATGAATTTTATATAAAAAAAGACCATTTTCAACAAAATAAATGAATTTTCAACGAAATAGTTGAATTTTTAACTAAAAAAGATCAATTTTCAACTAAAAATGAAAAAGGTAAATTATCAGTTGAAAATAAATGATTATTCAAGGTAATAGATGAATTTTTAACTGAAAAAAATAAATTTTCAATCAAAAATGATATAGATAGATTTTCAGTTTGAAAAAATTAATTTTCCACCAAACTGATGAATTTTCAAAAAACATGATGATTCTCCAAATAAAAAAAATTAATTTTCTACCAAAAAAGACGATTTGAAAAAAAAAATTATTTTTCAATGAAAGAAATGAATTTTAAACTAAAAAAATAATTCAATTTTTCTACCAAAAAGATGAATTTACAAACAAAAAGATTAATTTTCTATCAAAAAGACGATTTTCAACCAAATAAATGAATGTTAAACTAAACAAGTTCAATTTTCCATAAAAAAATCAATAGTCAAATTTTCAGTTACAAAAATTATTTTCCACCAAACTGATAATTTTTAAACTAAAAATTTTGGAATCTTCAACTGAAATAGTTGAACTTTTAATAAAAAAGATGAATTTTCTACTAAAAAAGACAATTTGCAAGAAAATAAATGAATTTTCAACGAAATAATTTAATTTTCTACCAAAATGATGAATTTTCATCCAACAAAATTTTTTCCAAAAGTTAATTTTCAATTAAATTATTTAATTTCAACGAAAAAGTTGCATTTCAAACTGAAAACAGGCAAATTTTGAACCATATAGTTGAATTTTAAGGAAGAAGAATGAATATTCAAATAAAAAAATGAATTTTCAACCGAGTTTTATTTATTCTTTTTATTTAAAAATTTGTCCTCTTTAGTTAAAAATTGAATTGTTTGGTCGAAAATTCGTCTTTTTTTTTGTAAAAAAATTAATCTTCTGGTTGAAAAATTAATCTTTTTGGTTTAAAATTCAACTATTCGAGTTTCAGTTAAAAATTGAACTGTTTGGTTGAAAAATCTTCTTTTTTCAAGTACAAAATTATTAATTTTGTTTGAAAATTAATCTTTTGATATGAAAATTCAACTATACAGTTAAATATTCATAATTTATTCGAAAATTTATTCTTTTTATGAAAATGACACTATTTGATTAAAAAAAGACGATTTTCAAGAAAATAAATGATTTTCCAACGAAATAGATGAATTTTAAACTAAGAAAAATCAACTTTCAACCAAAAATGGAATAGACACATTTTCAGTTTAAAAAATTAATTTTCCATCAAACTTATAAATTTTTAATTAAAGTGATAGATGATTAACTGAAATGGTTGAATTTTTAAACAAAAAAATGAATTTTCAACAAAAT
This sequence comes from Andricus quercusramuli, assembly GCA_932178445.1. Lineage (NCBI taxonomy): Eukaryota > Metazoa > Arthropoda > Insecta > Hymenoptera > Cynipidae > Andricus > Andricus quercusramuli. The sequence goes on from CAKNXH010053043.1 coordinate 9,321, forward strand.
AAATGAATTTTTAACTAAAAAATACAAATTTTCAACCAAGAAAGTTTTGTTAAAAAAATTGATTTTCGACCAAATAAATTAATTTCAACGAAATAGTTGCATTTTCAAGTAAAAATAGACAAATGTTCAACCAAGCAGTTGAATTTTAAATAAAAAGCATTAATAAAAATAAAGATGAATTTTCAACAAAGAATATTAATTTTCATAGAAGAACATTAACTTTCCACTAAAAAAGACGACTGTCAAAAAAATTAATGAACATTTAACAAAATAGTTGAATTTTCAACTAATGAACAAAAATTTTCGACCAAATAGTTGAATTTTGAACTAAAAAATATCAATTTTCAAACGAAAATGGAAAAGTTAAATTTCTTGTTAAAAAATTAATTTTCCATCAAACCTATACATTTTTAATTCAAATCATAAATAATTAACTGAAATAGTTGTATTTTTAAACAAAAAGATGAATTTTCAAATAAGATTAATTTTCAAGCAAACAATTTCATTTTTGGTTGAAAATTGGTCTTTTTTATTTAAAAATTGAATGGTTTGGTTGAACATTCGTCTTTTTTATTTAAAAATTGAATGGTTTGGTTGAACATTCGTCTTTTTTATTAAAAATATTTCATTTCGTTTGAAAATTAATTTTCTGGTTTAAAAATTAATCTTCTTGGTTTAAAATTCAACTATTCGAGATTCATAATTTTAATTAAAAATTAATTTTCTGGTTTAAAAATTAATTTTTTTAACAGAAAATTTAATTGTTCTATTTTTGATTGAAAATTGGTATTTTTTATTCAAAAATTGAACTCTTTGGTTGAAGAAATGAATTTAAGAGGATTGACTTTCGACTAAAAAAGACGATTGTCAACAAAATAAATTATTATTTAACAAAATAGTTGAATTTTCAACTAACTCGTTGAAAAATTAATTTTCCACCAAACCTATACATTTTTAACTCAAATGATAAATCATTAACTGAAATAGTTGAATTTTCAAACAAAAAAATGAATTTTTAAATAAAAAGGTTAATTTTCAACCAAACTATTTCATTTTTGGTTGAAAATTCGTTTTTTTAGTAAAAAATTAATAATTTTGTTTGAAAATTATTCTTCTGGTTTGAAAAATATTTTTTTAGGTTTTTATTTCAACTATTCAAGTTGAAGATTCATATTTTTAATTGAAAATTCATCAGTTTGGTTAAAAATTAATTTGCTCAACCGAAAATTTAATTATTCCATTTTTGGTTAAAAAAGTTTTTTTTTTGTTTAGTTAAAAAATGAACTGTTTGGTTGATACTTCCTCTTTTTTAGTACAAAATATATATATATTTTCTTTAATTCATCTGTTTCGTTAGAAATTAATGTTTTTACCCGAAAATTTAATTATTCCATTTTTTGAAATCTTTGAAATTTTTGAAAATTTGTCTTTTCTGAGCTGTTTGGTTGAAAATTCGTCTTTTTTAGTAAAAAATTAATCATTTAGTTCAAAAATTAATTTTCTCGCTTAAAAATTAATTTTTTTGGTTTAAAATTCAACTATTCGAGATTCATAATTTTAATCAAAAATTAATCTTCTGGTTTAAAAATTAATTTTTTTGATAGAAAATTTAATTATTCTATTTCTGGTTAAAAATTGGTCTTTTTTAGTTAAAAATTGAACTGTTTGATTGAAAATTCGTCTTGTTTAGTACAAAATTGATCCTTTTGTTTGAAAATTAATGAGTTTGGTTGAAAATTAATTTTTTTAAAAGAAAATTCAACTGTTCCATTTTTGGTTGAAAATTGGACTTTTTTAGTTAGAAATTGAATTGTTTAGTTGAAAATTCGTCTTTTTCTGTAAAAAATATTTCTTTTTGTTTGAAAATTAATCTTCTGGTTAAAATTTTTTTTTTTTAACTAAAAATTTAATTATTCCATTTTTGGTTGAAAAATTGTCTTTTTAAGTTAAAAATTGAATTGTTTGGTTGAAAAATCGTCTTTTTTAGTATAAAATATTTGATTTTGTTTGAAAATTAATCTTTTGGTTTAGAAATTAGTGTTTTTGGTTTAAAATCCAACTGTTCGAGTTAAGAATTCAAAATTTAAATTGAGAATTCATCAGTTTCATTAGAAGTTTTTTTTACCAACAATTTAATTAATCCATTTTAGGTACAAAATTAATCATTTTGTTTGAAAATTAAAGTTCTGGTTTGAAAAATAATCTTTTTGATTTTTAATTCAACTATTCGATTTGAAGATTCATAATTTTAATTGAAAATTTATCAGATTGGTTAAAAATATTTATTTTTTAGTTCTAAAAAACTGTTTCGTTGAAAATTCGTCGTTTTTAGTAAAAAATTAATAAATTAGTATAAAATTAATCATTTTGATTGAAAATTAATCTTCTGGTTTAAAATTTAATCTTTTTGGTTCAAAATTCAACTATAAGAGTTAAATATTCCTAATTTTAATGGAATTTGTTTAAAATTAATTAATTTTTTCTTAACGAAAATTTAACTATTCCATTTTTGGTTAAAAATGGTTTTTTTTTTTTTTAGATAAAAATTGAACTATTTGGTTGAAAATTCGTCTTTCTTAGTACAAAATCAATCATTTTGTTTGAAAATTAATCTTTTCGTTAAAATTTTTTTTTTTTTAAATTAATTTTTCGAGTTGAAGATTCATACTTTTAATTGAAAATTCCTCAGTTTGGTTAAAAATTATTTTTTTTTTAACCAAAAATTTAATTATTCCATTTTTGGTTTAAAATTGATCTTTTTTAGTTTGAAAAATGAACAGTTTGGTTGAAAATTCGTCTTTTTTAGTACAAAATTAATCATTTTATTTTAAAATTAATTTTCTGGTTTAAAAATTAATCATTTTGGTTTAAAATTATGTATTCAATTGAAAGATTCATAATTTTAATTGAAAATTTATCAGCTTGGTTAAAAATTAAGTTTTTTAACCAAAAATTTAATTATCCCATTTTTCGCTAAAAAAATTTCTTTTTTGTTCCCAAATTAATGTTCTGATTTAAAAATAAATTTGCTTTATTTCAAGTTCAACTATTTGAGTTAATAAATCACAATTTCAATTGAAAATTCATCAACTAGTTTAAAAATTAATTTTTTCAACCGAAAAGTTAACTTTTTCATTTTTGATTGAAAATTTGTCTTTTTTATTAAAAAAAAATTGTTTTGTTTAAAATTAATCTTTTTGGTCTTTAATTCAACTATTCGAGTTCAAGATTCATAATTTTAATTGAAAATTTATCAGTTTGGTTCAAAATTATTTTTCTAACGAAAACTTAACTATTCCATTCATTTTAAAAATTAATTTTCTGATTTAAAAATTAATTTTTTGGTTTAAAATTCAACTATTCGAGATTCATAATTTTCATTAAAAATTAATCTTCTGGTTTAAAAATTAATTTTTTTAACCGTAAAAACTATTTTATTTTTGGTCAAAAATTTGTCTGTTCTGAACTGTTTAGTTGAAAATTCGACTTTTTTAGTAAAAATTAATCATTTTGTTTGAAAATTAATCTTTTTGGTTTAAAATTAAACTATAAGAGATACATAATTCTAATCAAAAATTAATGTCCTGGTTTAAAAATTAATTTTTTTACTGAAAATTTAATTATTCTATTTTTGACTAAAAATTTGTCTTTTTTACTTCAAAATTGAATGGTTTGGTTGAAAATTCGTCTTTTTTATTAAAAATATTTCATTTTGTTTGAAAATTAATCTTTTGGTTTAAACATTAATCTTGTTGGTTTAAAATTGAACTATTCGAGATTCCTAATTTTAATTAAAAAATTAATTTTTTTAACAGAAAATTTAATTATTCTATTTTTGACTGAAAATTGGTATTTTTTATTCAAAAATTGAACTGCTTGGTTAAAAATTTGTCGTTTTTAATAAAAATATTTTATTTTGTTTGAAAATTAATCTTTTGGCTAAAAAAATTTTGTTTTCAAAAAATTTAATTACTCTATTTTTTATTAAATTTCGTCTTTTTTAGTACAAAATTAATCATTTTGTTTGGAAACTACTCTTCTGGTTTAAAAAAAAAATCTTTTTGGTTTAAGATTCAACTATTCGAGTTGAAGATTCATAATTTCAATTGAAAATTCATCAGTTTGGTTCAAAAATGTTCTTTTTTAGTTAAACATTGAACTGTTTGGTTCCAAATTCCTCTTTTTTATTACGAAATTAATTAATTTGTTTGAAAATTAATGTTCTGGTTTAAAAAAATAATCTTTCTGGTTTAAAAATTAATCGTGTTGGTTCCAAGTTCTAATATTCGAGTTAAAGATTTATAACTTCAATTGAAAATTCATCATTTTGGTTGAAAATTTTGTCTTTTTTAGTTAAAAATTGAACTGTTTGGTTGAAAATTCGTCTTTTTTAGTAAATTTAAAATGCATCAGTTTGGTTAAAAAATGTTTTTTTTTCAGTTAAAAATATGAATGAATTTTTAAATAAAATGATGAATCTTTAACTAAAGTAGTTGAATTTTCAAACAAAAGATGAATTTTCAACCAAGAAGATTAATTTTTTACAAAAAATGCGAATTTCAAGAAAATAAATGAGTTTCCAACGAAATAGATGAATTTTAAACTAAAGAAATTATCTTTCAACCAAAAATGGAATAGATACATTTTCAGTTTAAAAAATTAATTTTCCATCAAACTTATAAAGTTTTAATTATTAATTGAGTTTTAAACAAAAAAAGATAAATTCTTAACCAATAATGGAATAATTAAATTTTCATATAAAAAATTAATTTTCCATTAAACGTATGAATTTTTAATTAAAATTATGAATCTTTAACTGAAATAGTTGAATTTTCATCTAAAAAGATGAATTTTCAACCCAGAAGATTAATTTTCTACCAAAAAAGATTTTCAACAAAATAAATGAATTTTCAACTAAAAAAGACAAATTTTCAACCAAAGAGTTGAATTTTGAAATAGGAAAAAAATCAATTTTCAGCCAAAAATATAACTGTTAAATTTTCATATGAAAAAATTAATTTTTCACCAAACTGATAAATTTTCAACTAAAATGATGAATCTTCAACAGAAATAGTGGAATTTTTAGCAAAATCAATGAATTTTTAACGAAATAATTGAATTTTCTACCAAAAAGATGAATTTTCAAACAAGAAAGTTTTGTTCAGAAAACTGATTTTCGACTAAATAAATTAATTGCAACTAAATAGTTGCATTTTCAAGTAAAAATAGACAAATTTTCAACCAAGCAGTTGGATTTTAAATAAAAAGGATTAATTTTCAAACAAAAAGATGAATTTTCAATCAAGAATATTAATTTTCATATTAAGAAGATTAACTTTCTACTAAAAAAAGACGATTGTCAACAAAATAAATGAATATTTAACAAAATAGTTGAATTTTTAAGTAAAAAATATCAATTTTCAAGCAAAAATGGAGTAGTTAAATTTGTTGTTAAAAAATTAGTTTTCCACAAAACCTATACATTTTTAATTCAAATGATAAATCATTAACTGAAATAGTTGAATTTTGAAACAAAAAGATGAATTTTCAAACAAACTATTTCATTTTTGGTTGAAAATCGGTCTTTTTTAGTTAAAAATTGAACTTTCTGGTTGAAAATTCGTCTTTTTTAGTACAAAATTTATCATTTTTTTGAAAATTCATCATTTTGGTTAAAAATTAATTTTTTTAACCAAAAAATGATTTTATTTTTGGTTGGAAATTTGTCTTTTCTGAACTGTTTGGTTGAAAATTCACCTTTTTAAGTAAAAAAAATTGATCATTTAGTTCAAATATTAACTTTCTCGTTCAAAAATTGATCTTCTTTGTTTAAAATTCAACTATTCGAGATTCATAATCTTAATTAAAAATTAATCTTCTGGTTTAAAAATTAATTTTTTGGTTTACAAATTATTATTATTTTTTTTTTTAAATTTAATTATTCGAATTGAAGATTCATATTTTTAATT
>CAKNXH010053044.1:0-28178 GCA_932178445.1 Andricus quercusramuli
CAAGCAAGTGTATAAAGGTAAAGTGAATGGCAGAATGCCCAGAGGTAGACCGCCGAAAGAATGGTTAGAATCTGTGAATGAGACACTAATACGAAGAGACATAAGAAGCCATAGAAATACAAGAACCTGCATGAAAAAATGCATGGACGTGAATGAAGCTAGAGTAGTATGCTAGGACAGAAATATGTGGCGACAAATAGTTTGTAAACAGAGTTGCAATAGAGTGAATGATGCCTGAAACAAACACCTCGGATACTAATGGGCCCAAGTGGGGAACCATACATGACAATTTTGTGAGGCTCCTCACTTGGGGTGATCGCTAGAGAGATTGATCAGCAACCTGGGTCGGAACAGTGTTGCGGAGTGAACGTGTGATTTGAATAAATAACACGAAAACTCTAGATCAATCTAAAATATCTATACATAACACCTATATACCCATCTACCGATCTACCTCATACCTATATACCTATTTCACTACTTTCCAACCGGGCAAGTCACGCCTACCCTGGAAGGGAAAAGGCTTAATGGTATAATAATAATAATAACTCAGATTATTCTAGATCACAAGTTGTTTGCGCTGGATTATAAGTGGATTATCTGGGGCTGTAAATGGATTCCATGGGATTAAAAGTGAATAGCCTGGGATTATAAGTGGATAATCTGGTATAATACGTGGATTACCTGGGATTACAGGTGGTTCTTCTGGTGTTACAAGTGGATGAGCCAGGAGAGCAGGTGGACCATCTAGGGTTATGAGGAGTACTTAGATTTTCTGCATTATGAGTGCATTTTCGCAGGCTATAACTGGATATACTAGAGTTACAAGTGGATTATCTAGATTTTAAGTAGATTAAATAGATTATAAGTGGTTTCCTGAAGATTTATCTGGATTACCTGGGATTAAAATGGACTATTTGGGATGACGAGTAAACTATATGGGATTAAAAGTGGATTACCTTGGATTATATTGTATAACTGAATTACTATAATCACAACTGGAGTACACAAGTGGATTAAATGGATTGTAATTACAAAATTATTACAAATGGATTACTATTGGATTACCTGAGATTACGAATGGATTCCTTGGGATTACAAGTGGATAACTTGGAATAACAAGTGAATTATCTAGAATTACAGGTGGGTTATCTGTGATTATAAGTGGATTATCTGAGATTAATAGTTTACTATCTAGGGTAACAGGTGGATTATATTGGATTACTTGAATTATTTTAATTATGAGTGGATTAAAAGTGGATTAAATTTGACTGCACCTTGCTTGGTATTTCAACCAAAAAATATGGGATTTCGTTTAAAAAATGAATTTTAAAACCACAAAGACGAATATTTGAAGAATAAAGATTTTTCAGTCGTGGAGAAAAAGGTTTACCTAAACTGTTGAACCTTCAAGCCGAAAGACGAGTTTTCCATGCAAAAATCGAATTTTCTTTAAGAAAATATGAATTTTCAGCAAAAAAATTAATTTTCAACAAAAGAAATAAACCCTCTATAGAAAAAAAATTCAACAAAGTAGTTCAGCTGGTACCCACACAGTTGAATTTTCAGTTGGAAGAGATCAATTTTCAACAAAATATTTAAACTTTCAACCAAAGAGATGAATGAAAAAATAAAATAGTTGAATCCTCAAGCAAACAAGATTAATTTTAAAACAAACCGTTGCATTTTTATCCAAGAAAAATGAAATTTCTACTAAAACAGATAAATTTTTAAATCAAAAAGACAAATTTGAAAAAGATTGAATCTTCATCCAAAAAAGATTTTAATTTGTCTTTTCAACATTTAAATATGAGTTTTGAATAAGAAGTAAATTTTCTTCGAAGATACTCGAATTTTCCACAAAACTGTTGAATTTGTAACCAAAAAGAAGGAGATTTTAACAAAATTATAGAATCTTCAACCAAATAGTTGCTTTTTTATCCAAGAGGAGTGAAATTTCTACTAAAACAGATGAATTCTCAAATGAAAAATCGAATAAAAAAAAAATTGAATTCTCATCCAAACAAAAATTTTAGTTTGACCATTCAACATTAAAATATGAGTTTTAAACAAGAAGTAAATTCACTACAAAGATACTGATTTTTCAACCCAAAAAGACAAATTTTCAACAAAACAGTTGAATTTTTAACAAAAAGGATGACTTTTCAACAAAATTGTTGAATCTTCAACTAAATAGTTGCATTTTTATCCAAGAATTCAAACAATTCCTTCATTCTTACCTTTCAAGTGAGGTGTCGACCACTCTGATTTTTCGTGTACCAGGAATATATTCCCTGAAGAATATTCGGGAATATATAGAATATATCGGAATATTTGGGAATACAAAAAATACAGAAAATTTTTCTTTATTCATTTTAATTTTGAGGCCCTTGATTTTCATGCTAATATTCAGTTTGCTCAACATTCTTTGCAAATCTTCGACTGACTCTGCTATAACAACCTTATCATCTGCGAACGCTAACCCACGTACCCTTACTGTCCCGAGATCCACAAATAATCATAAATTTACGAAATAATAATAAATGAATGAACATGTAAATAAGGGTTCATCCACGATTCACGTAAGGTGTTTTTCTGAAATTTTCACCCCCCTCTCCCCCTATGTAAGATATCTTGATATTTGCTGAACAAAATTACATATAAAATATATAAATTCTGTTAATTGAATAGACGTAGAAGCTTAATGAAATTAGTTTGAGGAGATTAAATGGGTTAATAATAATAAGTATTTAGTTACAATTTTAGTATAATTTAGCACAGACCTTCACATTTTTTCGGCTTTTACTCAAATGCGAACTGAATTATTAGAACCCAATAAGGAAATCCAACTTTCATTGACATTTTTTTCCTTCTTCACAAAACAATTTCTCTTTGATTGAGAATTCAACTATTTTGTAAAAGATTCGCCTTTCTGTTTTAAAATTTTTCTCTTTTTTTAGAAATTTGATCTGTTTTGTTTGAAAATGTAATTGTTTGGTTAAAAATTGATTTGTTTAGGTGAAAAATTAATTTGGTTGTTGAAAATTCACATTTTCGGATTACAAATTCAACTGTTGTGTAGGAAATTCTTATTTTGGGCTCGTAGATTTAAAAATATGGTAGACAATTCAATAACTTGGTAGGAGGATATTCACAAGTAGTTGAAGATATTAGTTGGTAGTAGATGAAAATTCATAATTTTAATTGAAAATTCATTTCTTCAGTTCACAAATTAACTATCTTGTTGAAAATTCGTTTTTCCAGCCAACATTTTTTTTACTGAAAATTTTACTATGTATTAAATTTTGTGCGAAAAAATTATCTTGTCAGTTGAGAGTTGAACTATTTGGTTGAAAATCCTTTTTTTTTTGTTAGAAAAATAATCCTCTTGTTTGAAAATTTAACTATTTTGTTGAAAATTAATTGATGAATTCTGTTGGAAATTCTTTCTTCTTATTAGAAAATCCATTTTTTTTATAAATTCAACTGATTGGTTGAAAATAATTCTGTTTTAGTTACGAATTCACGTATTTAATTAAAAATTCTTATTTTTGTGTTAAATTTAACTGTTTGAATTTAAAGTTGAAATATTTTTTTGTTAAAATATCTACTATTTAATTTTTTGTTGAAAATTAATCTTCTTAGGTTAAAAAATCAACTCCTTCGTTAAAAGTTGAACTACTTTCTCAAAAATTCATTTTTTTTGTCTATAAAAATGGATAATTTTAGTTGAAAATTCATCTAATTGGTTAAAAATTCATTAAAAATTAAAAATGTTTGTGGCTTGAAAATTCAACATTTTGGATGAATTTTTTTTCTTGTCTGGAAAATCTTTCTTGGATTTCAAAGTTTATCTCATTTGGCAGAAATTCCATCTTTTGTTTCAATTCAACTGTTTTTGATTTGAAATAAAAATCTTTTCGTGGTTAAAATATTAACTATCACATGTTTCTTTAGAATTCATCGGCTTTGACGGCCACGTCATAAATTTAATGCATACACATTTATTAAGTCAAATAAATATTATTGTAAAAGCCTTGAAGTCTGACCCTCAATTTTCGTTATTTCAGACGTCATTAGCGTACGTCTCTTTTTCTTGTAAAATGTTGTAGGTACAGTTGAGTCATAAATACAGAAATATAAGGCGTATCGTTTAATACAAGATTTTATAAAATTGAGCTTAAAATATTAACTCTCTTTTTTGTGAATCCGATATTAAAACTGAAAAGTGCATCTTGACAACAAAAACGTCATTCCCGTACGTGCGTTAAAAACCATTTTCGGGATGAAAAAAAATGATAAAAACCATTTTGTGACTTGCTTGGCGGTGTTCTTTTTCATAAGCAGGTGACTTTTTATAATTAAAATCTGTTATTTTTTTATAAACATTGAAAAAGGTTAAACTTCAACATTTTTCTCGCATCATTACCGTACGGTACAATAGAACAGCGTACGACTGATTATATGCGCGTGTGCGTGGATTCATTATTATTTCTTATTTTCATAACTGCCCCTTTTATATTTAAAATTTTTACATATGATAAGATCAATTTCCGTTACGAAATATTTAATTCCTAATAATAATATGATTGTCACTGAAGGTGCTAAAATTTTCCTACAATTTGACAATTACCCATATGGGAATATTTAGTGAGTGTACCAGGAATATTAGAGTGGTTGACCCCTCGCTTTTAAGCTAGTTTCGCAAAATTGTTGAAATAAAATATTCAGCCGAGCCTTTTGAAATAAACTGTTTACGATCTAAGATGTAAAATTACTAAGGAATCTGAAAGCCATTTATCTTGATAAAGAAAAAGTAAAAAGGACGTAAAAGGGTCCTTATAAAAAAACGGATGGTAACACTTCGTGAACGAAAAACAGTGGTTTTTCGTTGCCGGTGAATGGGACGCGATGCTCTCACGCGAAATTTCAATTTCCGGTCCATTAAGTGTGTAAAAGGTAGGACAACCAAGCACACATGTTAAACCAAGTCCATTCACTATACACGAGAAAATGCCTCTGTGTAAGCCCATTTTACTTTTTGATGCCCAAAATTATAGGAAATCGAGGAACGGGGAAGAATGGCGGGACAGTTGGTCGTATAATGAGCGACGATTTTATGAATGAATCGAGCTCGTGTGGCCTCGCACATACTCAGTGGCACGAGATTGGCTCAAGGGAGCCGATTCATCCGCTTCTTTCAAAACATTGCTTTAAAAACATCACAAGAGGATTTACAAATTAAACCACGAAAGTTATCTTATCATCTTTTCTTCAACTCTGTTAGGCAATCTGAATTAAAAAGTGAAAAAAATCTCGCAGGAAAATATTTGAATCAAACAACCATTTGTTTGACCCCACATCAAAGATAGAATTTGATTAAATTTTTTTTTATCCTTTATATACAAAAATCTAACATCGATTGGTAGCAAGCATGGTAGCGCCCATTTTTTTAGTGATAGGATAACATTTTGATTTAGAATTAAAATCTACAACAGTAAAAAAATAAATTCCTAAGTTTAACGATCACCGATAATAATTTCGATTTATGTGTTTTTACTATTACTTTCAATAACAGCTCTAACCATCCAAATCTATTTAACAATATCTTTGCTTTTTAATACGTAAGATACGCAATAATGAAGTAAAATGAATAATATTCTTTACTGAATCATCATTCTGCTCAATACGTAAAATCTATTTCATTATTTATTATTATTATACCATTAAGCCTTTTCCCTTCCGGGGTAGGCGTGACTTGTTCGGTTGGAAAGTAGTGGAATCGGTATATAGGTATGAGGTTGATCGGTATATGGGTATAGGGTGGATGGGTATGTAGGTGTTACGTATAGATGTTTTAGATTGATCTGGAGTTCTCGTGTTATTTATATAAATTACACGTTCACTCCGCAACACTGCTCCGACCCAGGTTGCTGATCAATCTCTCTAGCGATCACCCCAAGTGAGGAGCCTCACAAAATTATTATGTATGGTTCCCCACCTGGGCCCATTAGTATCCAAGGTCTTTGTTTCAGGTATCATTCACTCTATTGTCACTCAGTTTATAAACTATTTGTCGCCACATATTTCTGTCCTGGCATACTACTCTAGCTTCATTCACGTCCATGCATTTTTTCATGCAGGCTCTTGTATTTCTATGGCTTCTTATGTCTCTTCGTATTAGTGTCTCTTTCACAGATTCTAACCATTCTTTCGGCGGTCTACCTCTGGGCATTTTGCCATTTACTTTACCTTTATACACTTGCTTGGTCAGTCGTTCATCTTTCATTCTTTCAAGATGTTCGAACCACCTTAGCTGATTTCTTTCCCATATGTCAACTAGTGTCTCCCCTGTACCACATTCTTCGAGGATTGTCTCGTTTCGTACTTTGTCCATCAGTGTTTTCCCGCATATTATGCGCAGAGGTTTCATGCCGATCGCGCTGATTTTACTCCTGTCTTTTTCTTGACAGGTCCATGTCTCGCTACCGTATAGTACAGTCGGTACGAAAATAGAGTTATGTATGGCCATTTTAGCTTTTTTTGATATGTTTTTATTTGTGAGGATGGACCTTGCTCTACCGATAACCTGCTTACCCTTATTTATGCGCCTATCTAATTCCCCATCTATTTTTCCGTCGTTAGTGAATAGACTACCTAGATATAAGTACTTGTCAACTTGTTCTAATTTCTCATCATTTAGAACTATGTTGCATATTGTTTTCTCACTTTTTCCCTCAAACACCATGACTTTCGTTTTATTCACGTTAATTTTGAGGTCCATGTTCTTCATGCTTGTATTAAGTTTATTCAACATTCTTTGCAAGTCTTCGACTGATTCTGCCATAACAATCTTGTCATCCGCGAAAGCCAACCCACGTACCTTGACGGTTTCGAGACCTACACCTTTTTCGTCGAAGAGGGCAGTTCTAAGACACTTATCCATGAATATGATAAAAAGCCACGAGGACATAACGCATCCTTGTTTCACGCCTTGCATAATATCGAACCATTCACTCTTTTTCCCATTTACCCTTACACTCGCTTTACTACCAGTATATATTGTTTTTATTGCTTGTAGGAGCCCTCCATTCACTCCATACTCTTTAAGGACTTCCCAAAGTTTAATTCTATTTACCGTGTCGAATGCTTTTTCTAGATCGATAAATGCACAGAAGACTTTCTTTCCTACTCTCAAACTTTTTTCTGCGACCTGTCTTAGGCTAAATATCTGATCCGTACATGATCTTCCTGGCATAAATCCACTTTGGACTTCCCATATTTTCTCTTCTGTAATTTTCATTACCCTACGGATAAGTATTTTTGAGTATATTTTACTTACGGTACTTAGTAGGCTGACACCTCTGTAATTACTGCAGTTGCTTTTATCTCCTTTTCTTTTGTATATTGGTACGATAATCGCTTTTCTCCAATCGTCTGGGACTTCTCCCGTCTCGATACATAAATTTATTAATTCGCACAACCTGTGAGGTATGTACTCGTCACCGTATTTAAGCATTTCAGCGCTAATATTGTCTATACCCGCAGCCTTACCGTTTTTCAAGTTCTTAATTATATCTCTGACCTCAGTGACACAGACTTTTTCAATTGGGCTTTCTAATGCATTATCTTCTATGTCGCAGTTTTGTTGTCCGATATTTTCACCTCCCAATAGTTCTTTGAAAGACTCTTTCAAAGCGTCTACTATTCCGTCTATATCATATAGCATTTCGCCTTTGCTGTTTCTCATGCTAGCAAACTCTGTACTTTTACTTTCCTTCAACTGTTTATATAATAGTTTCATAATTCCTTCAAAGTAGTTTATTATTTTATTCTCTTCTTCTATTCTGATTTTCTCTTTACTCTCTTTGACTAGTCGTTTAACTTTCCTATTTTTGTGTCTGTAATCATTTTTAAGTCTAGTTCTCTCCTCATCGCTAAGACCTGTCATGTTCAGCGTTTTATTGTGCGCTTCTTTCTTTTCTTTTTGGGCTGCCGCAATTTCATCGTTCCACCACGCATCGCCAGACTTTCTTCCTACAACCGCTGTACCACATACTTCGGTCGCAGATTTGACAATGACATCCCGTAATAAAGTCCACGCGCCCTCTATATCTTTATTGCTTATAAGCGCTTCCCACGTTGCCCTATCTATTCTTTCAGTTAACCTCTTTTTAAACTCTGTTTGCACTTCTTGTCTCTGTAAATTTTCAATTTTTATTCGTGTTTGTTTCGTTTTCTTTGTTTTCTTCGTTCTCCATCCCCGCCCTAAGTTTATTTTGCAGACTAAAAGGTAATGATCAGAATTGCATTCGGAACCCCTCATGACTCTTGTATCTTTAACTAGTTCTCTTAATCTTTCATCCGCAATAACAAAGTCAATTATGCTGTGGCTATTTCCTTTACGCCAGGTGTACATGTGGATCATTTTATGTCTAAACCAAGTATTCGTAATAAATAGGCCCTTTTCTAAGCATAAACTAACTAGATTTTCCCGTTATAATTTTTTCTTGTTGGATCTCCAAAATTACCTAGCACCCTTTCTGTATCTGTATCCTGACGTTGGACACCGACCCATCCGTTCATATCTCCTAGCAGAATTATTCTTTCACCTTGATCGCAAATACTTATTGTATCATTTAGAGTGTCTCAGAAGGCGTCCTTAACTTCCCTCGAATCGCTATCAACTGGTGCGTAGCACGCTACGATAAATAATCTTCTGATTCCTACCTCCATTCTAGCCCACAGCAATCTGGGTGATACAAAATTATGCTCTATGAGATGATGACTTGATTTTTCACTCATAATTAAACCGACCCCTTGACTACGATGTGATTCGCTATCTACTCCTGACCATATTTCACAACCGCCTTTCAACACCCCATTTCCTATTTTTCTAAATTCGCAACCCTTTTTCTTTGTCTCAGGTACACAAAGAATGTCTAGTTTCCTTACGTGCATAGTTTCTCGTAGTTCTCTTATCTTAAGATCATTCACTCCTCTAGCATTCCAAACACCCAGTCTCCATTCATCGCCCGAAACAAGACCTCTACGCTTACCGTGTGCACGCCTTTGGTCAATCCGAGTTTCAGTCCATTCCGAGGCTACTTTATTGTTTGTATTATTCATGTTTAGATTGTACTACCAACTATCACCTGTATGCGCGAGATTTGTTTTGCGAGTCGAAATCATGTCCGAATTAAGCAGTGATTTGTCTTATGGTGGAGTCAAGCTGTAACGTCAGTCCCACCGAAACTTCTGTTACTGGGGGGGGGGGGGATAAGGACATGAGAAAGGAAACCGAGAGTCTCAATAGGTGGGTGATTTATGCTGAGAAGGTCACCAGCCTTAAGCAGCGTTTTATTAGATAGGAGTTGATATGCTCCCATTTACCGATTGCCGGCCGACCTCTAAAACATGAGCCAATAACTCTTTTTTTTTTTTCTTTTTTTTTTTTTTTTTTAAATTAAAAGTTTCACTTTAGTTACGCGGTTTTAAAATCTTTTATTGAATAAATCTGCACACATAAAAAGAGAATCTTTTGAAAATTTTCTTTTAAAAATTCTTTCCCTATTTTTAAATAAACGACTGACTTCTGAGAGTACTAGAGTTCTTTAAAAATGAAATTCCTTTAATTTTTGTAAACCTATTAAATATGAGTAAGTTATGACTGACTCAACCGTGTACTTTAAAAAGACACAATAAATTGATTTTAAAGAGTCTTACAGTCTTAAATTACATGAAGACTGAATTTTTATTTTTGTCAATTGACTATAAATGGATCACTTCCGTTTATGATTCACTTATATTTGAAGTACCTCTATTAAAATTTTATAATTTTTAAAAATATTTGTGATATGAAATGAGTCTCTGAATTCAGTTTTCAAAATTATATGCACATATGATTTTTTCTGGAATTAGTTATTTATCAATTAAAGTGGGTAATCATTTTGTACTAAGGGTTGTTAAAAATTATTTAAATTTTCTTTTCGGAATTTAATATCGCTCAATTCGACACATCTGTCAACCAGTCTTTTCATTAAACCTACTTTTTGAGCGAATAAATGATGAGAATTATAATTTAAATAACGTACTGACCATAACATTTTTTTATACCAATTTGTGATCAAGTTCCCTTCTGGAGTTTTGATGATTACTAAATCAAGGTATGTCATTAAATTATTCGTTTATCTTCCAATGATAAATTTAATTGAATCCTGTAAATTGTTGAAATTATTTATGAATTCGTCTATTTCGTCTGATGGAATAATAGCTAGGATATCATCCACGTATCTTCTATAAAGAATAGGAGTAAAACTTAAATGATCAAAAACTCTTTTTTCAGGATCCTCCATTACTAAATTTGCTACAATAGGAGATAATGGAGAGCCCATTGGACATCCTGAAATTTGTTTGTAAAATTTATTGTTGATAGAAAATATTGTATTATTTAACAAGGTTCTAGTAACAATTAATAATTCGTTTTTAGTGATTTTTGTTAAGTTTTTATTGATATTTAATTTTTCGTAAATGCAATCTAATGCAAGTTCCAATAAGATGCTATCATACATTTTGATACTATATCAAGTGAAACTATTAAATGTGAATTAGGAAATTTAATATTTTTGAGTTTTTCTACCAAGTCCCAAGATTTTTTTAGAAACGCTTGAGTTATTCCAGGAACTGGTTTTAATCAATTTGAAATTTATTTAGCTAAATTATAGGTAGGAGAACCTACATCAGAATCAATTGACCGCCATTTTGAATCAGGTTTGTGAACTTTTGGGAGAGCATATGCTTTAAAAGTCACATTCTTATGCGATTTTAATCTATCCCGTGCAGAAATCTTGATGTGGGTCTAGTAGGGTTCTGGTCAGTTTTCCCTACTTCTGATGTGGTCCTGGTCAGAAAAACTGGCTAGAACCTGACAAGGATGTAACGCTTGAACTCTCCAATACCCTATGTAGGGGAAACTAGTCAGGGCCTTGTTAGCTTTTCTAGTCAATGCCTTTTTTCAAAAACTATAATCTTTGACCATTTTAAATAGAAGAATTTATCTAAAATCGCTTTGTGTATATTATGTCGGAAAATCGCATCATTATTGATAGGGATTGTTTTCAATTTTGCTACTCCTGCCGGCAAATATTACATCCTTTTCAATGCTCTCTAACCTTTAAATTTTTCCTTAAATGAAAGTCACAAATCACTTTTTATTGCGTCTTTTTTTCTCTCAACACACGTGTTACAACATGAAACTTTGCAATGCCGTCATACTAACTACTAAGAGCAAAATGTGGCTTGTGTCTCGTGCCGCTAGAGTCGCACTTAATGGCGCGGTATTTTTGAATGTAAAAATTCTTTTTTCTAAAAAATGTCCAATTATTATTTGATTTTTAAAATGAATTAATACTACAATCACGCAAAAAGATTTTGACCTGCTTTTTGCATCGTACTTTTGAATATAAAAAATTAAGACATTTATAAATAACGTACCTGGTAATTAATAAGATAAACAATATGTATATTTAAATAACATGATTCATA
Source organism: Andricus quercusramuli (assembly GCA_932178445.1). Taxonomy (NCBI): domain Eukaryota; kingdom Metazoa; phylum Arthropoda; class Insecta; order Hymenoptera; family Cynipidae; genus Andricus; species Andricus quercusramuli. The sequence goes on from CAKNXH010053044.1 coordinate 11,545, forward strand.
TTTAATTCGAATTTACAATACGTCTTAAGGGCAGTGTACAGAAGGAAATAATTATAATATGTGGCTGTGTCGATGTTTGGTTTTCATTTTTGGGTAAAATGATTTTTATTCAAAAAAATACTATATTAATTCCATGGTCTGAGCGCTGCGTAACGTTATAGTGTGGCTTAACAAAAGTTCATCTGGCGACTACCCGACTTGTGGCTTTACCCAAAAACTCTGGTCAAAATGAAGTAATGAGAAATTATGTTATCATTCGTATATGAGTATAATCTAAATATTTGCAAGCCGGAACAGTCAGATCATATTGTGTTAATACTTACATATAGTCCTATTATGCTGCCCGCTTAGCACCATATTATAATTTATTTAATTTTATTCCGAATAGAAAAACTGGTCTGGGCCTTGTCGGAACCCTATTTTAAATGGGGCTAAATAGGGCAATTTCTGCAAGGGATATGACATGCTATCATTCATCAATCTTTTTTTCGCATCTGATAGCAATATCATTGCACTTTCATTCAAGAATTGAAAGCAAACTAGTTTTAATATTTTTCTAAAGACTGTCATTTTTTAATAAATTTTCCACAGTTTACATATAATCGGTGCGATTTGCAGCTACTGTTATATTGCTTTTATCAGCTTTTAGTAAAATTAAATCTCTGTGCTATAGTTTTCACCTTCTTACCCTCGTTTATACACCTATCTAACTCCTCAATCGATGTTTCTGTCACTAGTGACTAGGCTACCATGATTTCATTGTTTTCTCAAACACCATAATTTTTGTTTTATTTCCTTTAATTTTCAGGCCAATGTTCTTCATGCTTGTATTCAGTTTGCTCAACATTCTCGACAAGTCTTCGATTTACTATGCCATAACAACCTTATCATCTGCGAACGCTAACCACGTACGCATTTCATCATTCACTTCTGTAGAAGCGAAAAAATTTTGATATAATTTGTATCTTTTGTTGCACTTTTCTAGAAGAGTAAATATAAATGGATAAACATTCATGAGATGATTATATTATATCAAATAATAAAAAATCATTAATCGTCCAAAAGTTATCCAAATATTAGCAGTAATAATTTAGATAATTGCTTCTTATTACGAGGCTTTATAATTTTCATTTCTTTCTTGCAGACACCTTTAGTTATAAAGAGGCGAAATTGTAGCATTTCCAACTTTATTGACAGAATAAGAATGCCATATTGTGAAATTTGTAACTAGGAACACCATCTCCACCAACAGAGCGTATTTACAAGCTATTGCTTCGAAATGGAAACACGGGAATTATTTAGACACTTCATCTATTTTACCTTCATTACTCACGTTGAAAATAATTCCGCAGAAACCCGATTTTATGTCGAAAACAATCGTCATAGAAAGTTAATTAATTGTTTAGCAATCGTAATTATCAAAAAATCAATATTGCTACTCATTGATTCAAGTAGGTGGAATATCTTGTGATTTTTATTATTTCATTCGTAAAATGATAAAATATTACTGTTTCATTAGCCACACATTGAGCTACTAAATCAATTAGTAAAATTTTCGCTAATTTAGATTAAGAGAGTACTTGATGGAACCATTACTGAAGCAATAGTAATGATAATAATTTTTATTTCAACCCTACGAATAATAATGGGGCTGAGCACATACAGTATGATTTTACGATGAATCCAAATTTTGCATAAGTAGAAAATGTTCTCCTGATATTTTCAGTGTCACTAACACTGACAAAACGTTCGATATCAAATTTCATGTAACAATTTTTGTTCAATTGGCAGGATATGGAGATGCACAAGTATTTTTATAAAACAGACTTTAAATCATTTGAGGAAGCTTAATCACAAAAAGGCGGTCTTGCAGTATTTTTACAGTGGCTCAAGGTAAGAAGTGCAAACTAATTACTTGCAATACATTCTTGCAATGAATCGTTATTCATTATCTGTACGAAAAGCTATACGAATATTGAATTGGATAAACTGAAAGCTGAAAATGTGCTAATGTAACTTTTTCATTTTTATTTCCACTGCCACTTTTACGAATCTTTCATAGATTGAACAAAAGAATTTAAATTTTTTAATTTTATTCTTAAGGTTGCCACGGCCTGAAAAAAGTGACCTATTTAAACTGAAGAAGCGACCTGAAGTTACTAATTTTTCACCCCAAAAATTGACATTCAATCGATTTAAGTTTTGAAGTAAATTTAGAGAAATTTAAGTCGAATGAGACGAATTGGATGAAATTCATAAAAATTGAATGCCACATCGAAAAAAAAAATTCATTGAATTTAGTAAGTTTGTAATGAGCTTGGCAAAATTCGAGGGAATGCAAAAGAATTCCAAAGAATTCAGGATAAATAAATGAAAATTCAGGGTAGATTGCATATGAATGGCAAAAAAAAATTTCACTGTCTCTCCAAATCTTTGAGTTCCTACAAACTTTAGGAGTTTGAAAATTCCTCAAAACCATTGAAATCCTCAGATATCTCATGAGATCACTTGAACATTTTTTAAATTATCTTAAAATCCTTTAGGTCCTGTAAAATAATTCCATATCTTCCGGAATTCGAAGAAATTTTTTACAACTAAATAAAAATTTCTTCAAGCACCTTGAAATTATTAAAATGCTTTAAAATCCCTTGAAAATTTTCAATTTCTTGAAAATGCCTTGTCATTTTTTAGAGAGTCTTTAGATATTTGAAATCCTTTGAAATCCTAGTATGTTACCGAAATCAATTGGAAAGTCCTTGAAAGCTTTTAAAATATCCTCAAGTCTTTGGAAGCATCTTGAAATATTTGAGAATCATTGAAATTCCATGAAATTACATTAAATATGACGGTGTCTCCTGACATCCTGGAAAATTTATTAAAATACCTTGAGATCTTTCCAAATCCCTCAAAATCAGTAAGATCCTCGGAAATCTTATAAAACTGTACAGAAGATTGTAAAGTATTATAAGACCTTATAGATCCCCTAAAGTCGTAATAAAACTAACAAAATTGAATTCTGTTTTACGAAAAATCCTATATTATAAAATAACCATACTTGAAATTTTAGAGTGGATACTATTATTCCGATCATTTGTTTGACAAGCTGATAAAAAGAGTAAAAAAGGTGCGGTCCATAAATTCAACAGCAAGGATACCCTCGTTTCGCATAGGAAGTATTGTAGAGAGAACACAAATTTTCGACAAATCATTTGAATTTTACGAAGGCTCTTTGGATTTTATACACCTTTGCTCGGAATCTGTGACTTGGTTCATAAGTGCAATATGTAATTCCTAAAGTTTCTGTAATATTTCTAATTTGTTAAATTTCAAAAGTTAATAGGTTTTTTCTAGGGATCCAAAGGTAGAATATGATTCAATAGAGTAGACTCTAGCAGGTTCACTGGAATAATAAACAATAGAAGTTTTCCATAAAAAGTGAAAAATCTTGATACATAATAAATAATTAGAAATTCCATGCTAACTGGTACTACGGTTTCATCCAACAAACATCTTTTAACATTCCTGGACCAATCGGTTGAATAGTGTAAGCTCCAGGTCTATCGAAATGCAAAAAACTCGTACATTTTTCATTTTTTCTGAATCTCTTAAGTACAGTTGATGAAATATAGACATTAGGGATACAAAGATGCACAGAAGTTATTTACTTTGTGATGATTTTTCATGTATTATAGAGGGTTTGATGCAAATCGATGAAGAATTGGCTCAGATATCTAATGAAGGTAGGAAAAGTAGCGTTTATTCGAGAAAATATTTCGTGGTTGTTTACTAAGCTGCGATTCGCTACAGCTAATCCTAATATTTTCTCTTGGCTTTCTTAATTTATTAAAAAAATAAAGAATGGCAATTATTGGGAACAAGTAGAAGACTATAAAACTTGTACAAATCCTTTCCAAAGATGGATTTTTGATCTTCAGAAACAAAAAAGCATTTTTTTTTGTTATTTTTGTCGAAATTCGTTGTATGAAAGAATTCCATTACTGATCTCTTAAACATATATTGTCTGCTCGTCATTGCTGGAAAGTTGAGAATTTTGAACTCTCGCATTAAAATGTCAAGTTTTTCTTGAAACTAAATAAGTATGAAGTGCAATGTTCACACAATAGATGTCTTCATGATTTTATAGTCTTTTCTAAATCAATAAGATTGAGTTTTATAAACGCGAATAAAAAAAAACATTCAACTATCAGTATTTTGCGACTTTTTTCTCGACTTGTTTTGTAACTCTTCAGTTTTAACATTAAAATAAATATATAAAACTGGATTGGAAAAGAGCACATAATGTGTTTGAAACAGATTATAAATAATACCTTTTATCTATCTTAGCATTCTTATTTTGAGCAGCTGGCCCACAATAGGTGTTGCATTGAAAAATTCTGGTACCATACTTTTTTCAATTGGGCATATTCATAATCTGTCCAATATTGTGTATTATTTCTTGAGGCGTTGATCCTTCTTTCTCATGAGCGTGAGTTGCATCCTAAGGAGAAAAGAGAAAAAACGATTACAAAATTCTTGTACGAATTAAAACAATACTCAGAGATCAAAAATTATTTTTGCCAATTGAGCCAAACAGTGGAGATTATTTAAGAGTAGACGGCACCCATGGGATTAATAGATTGGTAACGTAAATTTTCCACATCCTCGAGAATTTTATCTGTGAAGAATGATGTCTTTACATGATAGAGGTTGATTGTATATCAGGACTTACCATTGCTAATGGTATTACTGTATAAGGAATTGACCCTTACTAGGTTGAGTCGAAAGTAATTTCCTGGGAATTTCAGAACAGAATTCCTTAGGTCAACAAGTTGAACAAAAAATCATTTTATTTCAAGACATTGATGACCGCAGAAAAGTATTTGATCTCCCTATGAAGGAGATGCAAAAAATTCCTAACTCCCCTGAAAGTAAACTGACATCTACTGTGAACATTTTTCGATCTTTCTTATAATAACAAACTTCTCACACTCCTCAAAGTGAATTGGAAAATGTGTCTTTATGAGGGTGATTTTCGGGGATGTTAGAACATTATTCCATAAGTCACTAAATTGATGAAAAGATCATTTTCTCCAAAGATATTGATTACTGCAGAAAATTTGAAGATGTTCCTGAAAGTAAATAAAGATCAGCGTCACTGAAGGTAATATTTTTCCGAAATGGTATAACTTCATCTACCAGGTCATTCAATTGATGAAAGTATCAGTGGGAAATTTATTTCGGAAATTGTTCGATCTTGCTCAACAGGAGATTGAGGAAAACGGAAAAAAGTTTCCTAACGCCCTTCGAAGTAATTTTAGATTCATGTGACTGCTAAGGTGTGTAAGAATAAAAAATAACTTTTCGACAAACCTGAATGCAAATTCACTTATATTAAGTGTTATCCTGGGGAAGGTTTTTTGAGAATATTCGAAACCCCTCTTTTAGAGAATAACGTTACGGAAGATATGTTGTTATTATTTTTGTAAATAATTTTATGTCCCTAAGTAGAACACGGGAAAACAAAATTAGAACCCTAAAAATTATTTTACAGGAATTTCATTTTGGTCGCTGTTTTTTAATGTTGTAACAAAAGCAATAAATATCTGATTTTATCCAATAGCTTACAAGGAAATTTATTTCATGGAAAATGTTACAGGTGACACCAATGTGATAGCTACAATTTATTGAACTTTGAAATGCAGCGTATATGTGTACCAAAAAAATCCGGCTATTTGTACCAAAATTTCCGTAAAAATACTCCCTTTTCCAGCTCCCGCTATTCAGAGCGAAAAAATCCGGCTATTCATAACGAAATGTTCGTAAACGTTGCCACGGCCCTTTTAAGGAGGCAGAATGAGACTTTATCTTTAGTTTTAATGAATATAGGATTGAGCTTGCTTCTGTTATCTAAAGATCAAAATTCGCCATTTATATTTTACGAAAACTCTCTAGATTATACATCTAGCTCGGAATCCCTGACTTGCTTAATATACGATTATGTAGTGTATCGCACAGAAACCCTGGTTGAATCTATATTTTTTGAAGATATGCACGAAAATGAGTTTTTTTTAATTATTTTTTTTGCATTATTTAAAAAAACATTTACGACCGGGTTTCTTTTGGGTTGCAAAAAAATTGTCTGGTTATCTCTTCCGATCCAAATTAGACAAATTTAATTAACTCCTAATTTTCAAATTCATCGAAACACCAAGAAGCCTTCTGTAAATAAAGCAGCCTGATAGTAACCTTTCCAAAATTTTATTTCAACTTCCACTTTTACGAATCTCTTATAAATGCAATAAAAAGGATTAACATTTTTGAATTTATTATTCTTGGTCTTGCCACGGCAACTAATTTTTAACCCAAAAGGTCGCGAAAAGTGACTAATGTGCATTAGTAATGTGACTGATGTTTTTTGAATTTACAGGAATTTAAGTTAAATGAGACGAATTTGGTAAAATCCATTAAAATAGTATAACATCCCACGAAATTAAAATCCTTAAATATCTCTTGAAATTTTTTCATTTCTTGAAGATGCCTTGTTATTTTTTGGAAATTCCTGAAATATTTGAAACAATTTTATTTAAAAAATCTTTCAAATTCTACGAAATTCCTAAATTTTGTGAATAAATTCTTCAAATCCATTAAAATATCATAAAATCCCATGAAATAAAATAAAATCTAATGATATTTCCTGAAATCCTGGAAAATTTATTAAAATACCTTGAGACCTTTTCAACTCCCTTGAAATCAGTGACATCGTCGGAAATCTTATGAAACCGCTTGGAAGCTTTTGAAGTATTCTGAAACCTTATGGGTCTTATAAAGTCGTAAAGTCATAAAGAAAAAATTCGATTCGATTTCACGAAAAATCCGATAATATTAAATAAGCATCCTCGAAATTTCAGAGTGGATTTCCAAAAACCGAGCATTTGTTGGACAAACTGGAAAAAAGTTTACATAAGGTGAAATACATCAATTCAACAGCAGAGATACCTCCGTTTCCCTTAGCAAGTTTTGCAGATAAAAAAAATATGCCAATCCCAAAATTTAAATTTTACGAAGGCTCTTTGGATTATCCACCTTGCTCGGAATCTGTGACTTAGTTCATAGATGATGAAGATGTAACCGATATTACCGACACCCTGGTAAGAATTCACGTTTCTTACAAATATAAACGAAAATAAGTTTGATATTTTATTTGCCACCATTATTTGATATTCGTGTTTTTCCTTTCAGCTGAAAGAATTCAGGAAAATTAAGTTGGCCGAGGGAGACGTGTCGAATATTAGACCTCCCCAGGCGCTTAACAATCGTAAAGTGAAGGTGGTATATTATGAATAAGAGCACTAAATTAAGGTGAAAGGCTGCGCTCGGGAAAGGTTTTTTGCAGTTTTCCTCTCCCTTGGCCAAAAGTCCAAGCGAATGCGAGCGTTTCTATTCCAAATCCGGCTGCAGACCGTAGGGGGTTGATAGTAAGGATATGGGTTTTTTAAATATATAAATGTCTGAAATTAATGTAAATTTAAGTAATAAAATATAGTCTTTGGCTGCAATCATAATTCTTTTCATTCAGTTATTTCAAGTATACACCCCCGTTATTGCACATCCAGGTATAAATTATTACTAATTTTTCCTCCCGTGCTTTTTTGAGTAGTGGATTCTAATTGTATGTATCTTGAAAATTGATTGTAGGCTCGTCATTGCTAAAAAATTGAGAATTTTGGAATCCTGCTCTAAAATAACAAGTCTTCCTTAAAAGTGATCAAGCATTAATATAAATATTCATACAATGGCAGCTCAGTAGCATAAGCTGCATCCTGGCGAGAAATGAGAAAAAACGATTACAGGATTTCGTTTTAATTAAAAAAATATTCAGGGCTCGCAAATTATTTTTGCTGACTGAACCAAAGAGCAGAGATTAATCTAATGTATACGGAGCCCATTAGATTCATATTTTAGTGACGTGAATTTTCCAGATCCTCGAGAAACTTATCTGTGGAAAGTGATGTCTTTACATGATAGAGGGTGATTATATATCAGGACTTACTATTCCTAATTGTATTATTTTATGTATAAGAGATTCATTCTTACTAGGGTGAGTCAAAGGTGACTTCCCGGGAATATTAGAACATTATTCCTTAGGTCATAACTTGAACAAAAAATCATTGCATGCAAAGACATTAATTACTGCAAAAAACTTTTTGATCTTCCTACTTAGAGCATGGAAAAAATGACTAACATCCCTGAAAGTAAACTGAGATTGGTGTCACTGCGTGATTGGTTTTCCGGTGAAGTAGGAACACCATCCCCTGTCTCATTCAGTTAATAGAGAAATCAGTGAGGCCATCAAGCTTGATAACTGCAGATATTTTTCTACATTTCTTAGTAGGCGATAAATAAAAATTTCTGACACCCCTCGAAGTGAATTCAGATCGGTTTCATTACAAGAGTAGTTTTTCAAGGTAGCTAGGAAATCATATATTAGTTTAAGGAACTAATGAAGAAATCAGTGTGTCCAACAACTTTCAATGCTTTGGAGAATTTTTTTATCTTTCTTAGTAGGAGATGAATCACTGATGAATCACTACCTGGTCACTGAGTTGATGAAAATATCAGTGGGAAATACTTAGGTAATTTTTCGATCTTCCTCAGTAGGAGATGGAGGAAAGCGGAAAAAGTTACCTAACACCCCTCAAAGCAATCTTAGATCCATGTGATTGCTAGGGTATTGTTGGATAGAGTTATAACAACAATATTTAGTGCATTGAGATGATCCAAAAATCTGCTGGTCTAACAACTTTGAAGATTTGAAAAAATTCATCACGCTTCTTGAAGCTATGTAAGAATGAAAAATAAGTTTTTGGCACCCCTGAAAGCAAATTCTTTTAAGTTTTCTCCGGCGGAAGATTTATTGGGAATGTTCGAAACGCCTCTTTTATAGAATTGCGTTATGTAAGTGATGTTTTTGATATGATTGGAAATAATTTTATGTGACTCCGGTGCATTAACGCGTTTTTATGCGACAGCGTAGAGTATCGTAATGTTGTACATTACGATACAGCGGAAGATCACTCTCCTCATTACACTCCGCTGTATCGTAATGTACAACATTACGATACTGTACGCTGTCGCAACAAAACTTGTAAATGCACCGTCCTCACATAAAATAATATATGCGCCAATGAGCACAATTCGGGACTTCACGCGACTCGCTTACAATGCTCGCAGGACTTATCTCGCCTCGGCTTCGCCTCGGCTTTGATCGTCCTGCGAGCATTGCCGCTTGTCGCGTAAAGACCCTCATTATGCGCCTCGGCGCATAATATACTATTATGTCCCCAATTACAACAGGGGATAATGAAATTCGATCCCTAAACATGATTTTAGAGTATTTTCATTTTAGTTGTGGATTTTTATCGTTGTAACAAAAGAATTATATATTTAATTTCATAATAGTAGTAAACCAATTTTGACTAATACTTTTATAGGATATCCAATAGTTTATAAGGGAATTTATTGTATGGAGAATATTAAGGGTGAAATCGATATGATAGCTACAATTTCTTTAATTTTGAAAGGCAGCGTCAATGTGCACCGAAAAAATTCGGCAATTTGTACCGAAATTTTCGTGAAAATACTCCTTCCTTCAATGAGTTTTTATCAATGTAGAATTGAGCTTGCGTTTTATTATTCAAAGATCAAGAGTTGCCATTAGATTTTACGAAGGCTCTCTAGATAATACATCTAGCTCGGAATCCCTGACTTGGTTGATATATATTTATGTAGTCTTTATCTCAGAATCCCTGATTAAAATCTATATTCCTTGAAAGTATACATGAAAATATGTTTTTATATTATTATTTACTACGATTATTTTTGTATTATTTTTACATTCTTACCGTAATGAGAAGGTATTAGTTTTATGTAAAATTTGACATCGTCGATTTTCATCAAATCTCAACGTTTTGAGACCCTCAGAGTCAGAAAAAATTTTCTGGGAAAGCTGTACGAGATAAGAAAAAAATGTTTGAAACCAAAATTTTTCAAAAAAAGATCTACAAACTTTGGTTAATCATTTTCTATACGAGGCGTAATTTTCCTTATAATTGGAAAAAATAACATTGAAAATCGAAAAAATTGACAAAAAATTGAAAACCAGCAGAAGGTACAATAAAATGTTTGATAACAAAGTTGTTTGTCTAAATTATATCTATAAATAATTTTCAAATCTTTTTTCCTCACGAGATTCGTACGGGCAGATATTTTTCATCACTTTATCCTGAAAAAGCAGCATATATGTTAGGGTGATTGAAAAAAACAGCCAACGTTGAACCTTTTTGGACAAAAAGTTTTTTTAGCAAAACAATTCAAAATCAGATATGATTTAAAATTCCCCTATTTGAATTTTGCTTTTTAATTGATTTTTTATTGTCTTTATGATCTCAATGATACTTCTACAAAATTTGATTAAAATCGACCGACTTTTTTGGCTGAAAGTGCGTCTGCATGTTAAAAATGATTAAAAAATAAATTAAAAAATTTCTGTTTGAATCAATGTATGTCAAATTCCTTGATCATATATTCTTAGATATGAAAAAAAGTGAGCAGTCAATTAAGGACTTGGTATACAGATAGAGCTGAATCAATAAAAAAACTTATATTTTGAACCATGTTCATATGTATAGTATACGAAGAAATATGTGCCCAAAAGATTTTCTATTTTACGTCGCAGTTACTGAACAAACTGCGTTATATAAAAAATGATATCAACATATGCTCATAGTTTAAACAAAGGTTTCAGAAAAACAGATTTTTGTTGATCAATCGTTATTTCTGTCAATGCTTCACTTGGCAAAAGTACGTTAACTGTATCTTCATTTGCTTTATGAAAATCACGCTCTTTATATCACTTGAAGAATTATGCAATTTGTTTTCATAGGAATAAAAAAAATTTAGTGTTTCTTTGATTCAAACTGCAGAAATGTTGAATTCGACCATTAAAGTTATAAATCTAACAAAAAATATGATTAGTTCTGAAAAAAAGATACAGACATGAAAAACAGGACCAACACGTTTCCTTACACGCAGGAAAAAATGTTACTAAAATTACAGGATTTTCAGTCAAAATATGGTTGACATAGCTTTTCTGGAAAGATTACCGAATTTTCTGCAGAGTTTGCAGAATTTTCAGTAGTCTTCGAAATTCACAGATATTTCCTCTAGAACTGATTTAACTTTTCTGCCATGTTAACATTTTAGAACTGTAAATTCTAATAAAGAAGTGTGTACATTTTACAGAAAGTAAGGGAAATGGCTTAATGGTATAATAATAATAATAATCCGTAAATTTGCAAGCTTACAAAAAATTCTGTAATCTGTGCAGAAAATTTGGTAAGCTTTACAGAAAAGCTATGTTGTCCCTATTCAACTGACAATCCTGTAACTTTGACAGACTCATTTTTCTCCGTGTATGATCGTACTTTGTCAGCCGACTTTCTGCAATAAACTATTTTTTTAAGTAGATATTATTTACAAGGAAAAAATTGGCATTGAATCAAGAAAGTATCAATGCAAGTACGGAAGATACAATATTTTTTACGATTTAAGTGAATTTATCTTGTCTCAAGAAAATGTACTCAAATAAAGAAAATAAAGTTTTTTCAATCTAGTACAATTTCTTGCGACTAAAAGATGCTTCTAACTCCAAGTTTCAATTAGGATTCCATAGATAATATTCCAATATAAGAGTCTAAAAAATGGTTGAAAGTCTATATAAGCTTGAAATGTATGATACGTTTTACAGTAATTGTACAGTACAACTGTACTTGTTTAAAAAAAAGTCACTAAGGAAAAGTTCGCTATAACTTTTTGGCACATAGGAAAATTTGGTAGAATCCAGATTTTCCATTTCTAAATTCATAAACCAAACAGAAGACATTAGTCAAATTCAAATTTTTTTGTTAACTTCTTCCAGGTGGCAAGTCACAATTTTTTTCCTTGGCTCAAATAAATCATTCAATTTCGGCATCTATTTTCAAATTTTAGACAAATTTCATTGAATTCAAACAGGGGTACCTACTGTCAATCATACGTTTGTTTATATTTTAAACATATTTTTTGTTTACTTAAAAATTGAAATTTGTTTGAATCAAACAAACTGCATTCTAATAAATATTTCTCTCGTATTTTTAAAATTAATTTACTTTCTACGTGGACATGGAAAGAGTGCGGTAATCATCTTATCAGTACAATTATATATCAAATACTTACGGCACGTGCTAAATGAATCATAAGACCTTGTATAAATTTTATATATATTAGGCTATTCTGATATTTGGATTTTCATAGACCATATTGAAACATTTTTTGTTAAAACCGATGTAAAACGTCAGAAACCATGTAGAAACAGCGTCGAAAATCATGCTCAATGAAGTACTAAAAGTAAAATGAATAATTCCTATTAGAAGATGCTTCTAACCTAATTTTTGAAGTAACTCTCTAAATCCGAATTAGTAGAAATTTTACTAATACAATTAGTAGCATATTATCTGACTGTTAAATTAGTAATTTTATCACTTTCTACTAGATGAAATGGTAAGATATAGGTTACTGAATGAATTAGTAATGGTATTCTACTAATCTGCTCAGTAGTACCAACTTACTAATTCAATGAGTAGCAATGAATTGCTAGGGGAACATAATTTAATAATTTGTCTAATATTTACATAAAAATATACTTAAAATAAGTTATTATCAATTTACACATTAAATATTTAGATCTGATCCCGAAATATAGGACATTCTGAACATTTTCTATATTCAAAACAAAACACATATCAGTGCTTTCTGAAGCTTAATTCAGTGTTTCGTTGACTTTAAGACAACTTTAAGGAGCAATATAAGTATAATAAATTTAAATGTACAATAGTATAGCATCCTGATGAATAAACCAAATTTAATTAAGTTGAATCGTTTGTGTCACTATAAATATTATTATTTGTGAAATCTGCTTAGTTTCTTTGAAATGGGTGAGTTTTTGTTGTATATTAGTAATGGAGTGAATAGTTTAAAGGGAACTGGAAAAGTGCTGTTCGAAAAATGTAGGTTAATTAAAATTTATTTTCAGGAAAATTCAAGTTCTTCGAGGAATATAGTGTGCAACAATTGGCTGAAGCACTTGAAAATCAACTAGATACAGACACTGAAAAAAAATATTCATCTCTCTGCTGGAAAAATCAACAGCTTGTTTGTATTTTTTTCTCTCTTTTGACTGAGAAATGTTCATAAGTTGAAAATTCAACTCAGGTTGAAAAGTAGTTTTTTGTTGAATTCAACTGCTTCTGATAAGCAATTAATTTTTTTCGTTGAAATATCAACTACTACATTTCTCGTTTAGAATTAATCTTTTTTGGAATAAAAATGTTATAAAAATTCGTTTTTTCTTTAACAGAAATTGAATTTTTCAAATTGGAAATATAATTATTCCAGTTGAATATTGGTTAAAAATTTATCTCTTCGGTTGAAAATATTGAAAAATTTAACTATTCAATTTTAGGTTGAAAAAGTATCATTTATAGTTTAAAAATCAACTATTCCAGTAAATGTTCTTTCATTTTATTTGAGAATTCATAAGCTTGTTTGAATATTGATTTTTTAACTGAAAATTGTAACTGAAAAATATAATTTTTATGTTGAAAACTCATATTTTTTGTTAAAATTCAAATATTTAGTCGAAAATTTATCTTTTTTAGTTCAAAATTCAAATATTAAGTTGCATATTCATGTATTTTGTTAAAAAGTCGTCTTTTTGCAGGAAAATTAATCTTCTTTTTTGGAAATTCATCTTTTTGGTTTCCAATTCAACTATTCCAATTGAAGATTCATCATTCTATTTGAAAATTTATCAGTTTGCTTGAAAATTAAGTTTTTTAATTCAAAATTCAACTATTCCATTCTTTGAGGAAAATTGATATTTTTTAGTTCAAGATTCAACTATTAGGATGGAAACTTTTTGTTGTTCAAAAAGCCTCACTATTATTATTAATTTTTTTGTCTGGAAATTAATCTTGTTCTTTCAAAATTCAACTTTTGGCTAAACAATCAAGTATTCCAGTTAAATATTTACAACTTTAGTTCAAAATTAATCTTTTTGGTTAAAAATACAACTAATTGGTTGAAAGTTAAACGCTTTTGTTGAAAATTCATCTATTTTCCTGAAAATTTATCTATTTAGGTTCAAAATTCATCTATTCCAGTAAAAGACTCATCATTTTATTTGAAAATTCATCATTTTGGCTGAAATTTTCTTTTTTTTTGTGGAAAATTTTTTTGTGTGAAAAATTAATTGTTTTTTCAACTGAACATTCATCCATTTGGTTGAAAGCTTGTCTTTTTTATTTTAAAATTCATTTCTTTTCTTGAAAAAAATGTTTTTTTTCTTGTAGAAAATCATTCATTATATTTCAAAATTAATCTTCTTATTTGAAACATTATCTTTTTGGTTGGAAATTTATCTATCCCAGTTAAATATTCATCATTTTAGTTCAAATTTAACTATTCCATTTTTGGTTGAGAACTGATCTTTTTTAGTTCAAAATTCAACTATTTGGTTGAGAATTTATGCATTTCGTTGAAAAATCTTCCTTTTTTGGTAGAAATTTAATTTTTTTGGTTCAAATTCCAACTCTTTGGTTAAAACTTGATCTCTCTTGTTTAAAATGGAATATTTTTACTCTAAACTCTAAGAATTTGAAACGGTTTGAATTTGAATTTAATACAAGACCCACACCAATTTCACCCAAATATGCACTGAGTTTTAAGTATAAGAAGATAGAATAAAAATGCGTTTCATTTATTATTTAAATTCATAGACTGTAGAGACAAATTCAAGAAACAGTTTATTATGTTTTTAATATTATTCGATCATTTAATTATTCATTGGTGCCAATATATTCAAGAATATTTTGTAATATAATTTGTCACAGCTTTATAAATTGAAAATATTAATTTAATCCCCAGAAACTGAAAAAAAATATTAAAAAAAAAAAATTGCGAAACTGTATACTTAATCCGAGTTGATTGTTTTAAAAAATGTGGAATATTTGAATGATTGCGTACTATAAAAAAATTATTCCTGAAAAAAAGCTTGAGATATCTGGATAAAACCTGAAAACGTCAGGGAATTTTTTTCAGGATTAGGGTAGACACCTTATTACTCATTGTTGCTATTTTTACAGAAAATGGAAATTATTTTTTATATTTTGCAGATTATTATATGCGATTCTTTCGTTTATTGCATTATGTTCAAATAGTTTTATCTAACTAAAAAAACAGTTACGACTTCGCAGTTGTTTTTGTCTTGTATAACCTGTTAACGTTATGAGTTTATTAATATTTTAGTTTTAATTATTACTATAACATGTTTTCAACTCAGATTGCAATACATTTTTTATAATCGGATGTAATCCGACTTTAATAGTTTATTATTGTTCTGCAATAAAATTCTCTTCATTGTAAAATAATTTTTTAAATTTAGTTGAAACTAGCGTTTAAAATAGTAACTAGCAATACATTTACCAATTCATTTGGTAGTACAATTACCAATTCCTTCAGTAGATACAGTTACTAATTCATTTAGTCAGTTATTCTTACTCATTGAATTAGCAGATTTTTACTAATTACCAGTAAACGAATCGGCACTATTTGAATTAGTAGAAATATACTACCAATTAATAGTTTTCTACTAATTCAGATTTACAGAGAAGATTCTGATATTCAAATAAGTGTCTAAAAACATCAAAAAGGTTATTTTACGCTCACAAATTATGAATTGCAGTTGTTTTCTGCTAGAAACTGTACTCATACGGAAAATTTATCACAATCATTTATTTATTTTATTTATTTATTGAGAAAAAAGCTGAAAGGGCTATGAAACACCTCTAGGAGCTGAACAGATTATATAAATAATACAATATACAAATATCTTGAAATATATAAATGTATAGCTAACCAATGAGCTAGCTAACTAGTAACTAGCTAGCTAACCAATGATAGAGGAAATATACAATATGTAATAGAATATTTTCAGTTAGAAGACGATGGTTGAATTTTCTGCACTAAAGGAGAATTTTCAACTGAAAGGATGAATCTTCGCAACACAGAAAAAGCAGAAGATAAACTTTACATCGATTTCCGACGAAAGTTTCGCTGCAACAAAAATTAACCTTGTCGAATAAACGTTACATGAAATTAAGATAATTCCGTGTTTTTATACCATCTCGGAATAATTTGTCAGTTGTTTGTCAGTAAAAAAGCGTCTTCTGCTATGTAGTTCACAGCAGTGCACAGAACAGTGTGAAGTATGGATGGAATTCGTCTGGAAATCAGCCCTGGCGGACCGAACGAACGGAACGGATACGCTACATCGTATCCTTATAGTATCCACATCGTATCCTCTACGTTATTATGCAAGAAAAACTCATTAAAAAAGAAAGATGAACATTTCACTTGTTGAAATTAGGATTCTACATGAAATTTTTCGTTGAAGGGTAACGGAGTAATCGCAATGGTTTTTCTTGCAACATTAAAAACTTTAAAAAAATATAATACTTATCGATAACGTGGGCTGAAGG
>CAKNXH010053044.1:28578-72074 GCA_932178445.1 Andricus quercusramuli
ATTGCCGAATTCTAGAATATCCGAATAACTAGAAAATTCCCCAATTATAAAATTCCCGAATTTAGACAAATGAAAAAATTTTTTCATGAATATTGTTTATTTATTAAAAATACAATGATCAAATATTTTTATCAAAAAAATTGTAATGTTTAAAGTTTCTGAAATTACTGCGTGAATCTTAAACAACAATTATTGAAAAAATATATTTTTGGATGAAAATTTTGGGATGACTGAAAAATTCTAGAAAATAAAATTCATGACTCTTTCAAATTCCCAATTTGGGAATTTCTCGAATAATACAATTTTTGAATATGCAATAAACTTCCCTAACTGGAAAATTCCCGAATAAAAAATTTCCGAACAGCTTATGATATTACCAAAATAGGAAATTCCCGATACTTTATAATATTACCGAATTTGAAAATTCCCGATAGAAAATTGCCGAATTATAAAACTCCCGAAACAATGGAAAAATGGTTTTCAATCAATATTATCTATTAAAAATACAATCATCAAATATTTGTATAAAAAAAATATTTTTCTGATCAAAGTTTCTAAAATTATTGTTTGAATTCAAAATAAAAGTTAATGAAAAATATATTTTTGGATGAAAATTTTTGGACGATTGAAAAATCCTAAAAATAAAATTTCCGAATAATATAATTCCCAAATAATGAAATTCCCGAATAAAAAATTCGCAAACAGTTTATGATATTACCGAAATGGAAAATTCCCGACAGCTTATAATATTACCGAATTTTAAAATTCCCTCTAAAACATTGTCAAATTATAAAATATACAAGCTGGAAAATTCTTGCATTATAAAACTCCTGAAACAATAAAAAAATTGGTTTTTAATCAATATTATTTATTTCTTAAAAATACAATAATCGAATATGTTTTTAAGAAAAAATATTTTTCTTCTTCAAAGTTTCTAAAATTATTGTATGAATTTAAAATAACAATATTATAAACTATTGGGAATTATCCATTTCGGTGATATCAAAAACTGTTCGGGAATTTTCTAATTCGGGAATTTCATTATTCGGGAATTTTATTAATCGAAAATTTTATTATTCGGGAAGTTCCCAATTGGGGAATTTGAAAGAGTCGGGAATTTTATTTTCCGGGATTTTTTAGTCCTTTAAATTTGTTTTCTAATATTTTTACTTTGAATTCAAATTCAAAATTCAATGTCCATGTTTTTGATTCTAATCCAGTCATCGCTGATACTTCTGTATGCACTAAAAGTTCCCCAAAACACCTTTTGTTTAAAAGAAAAAGAATTAGAATCTTCATTTGTTAAGAAGAAGTCATGCAGGTCAGCCAGTATCACCATTTTTCTTAAAACTGTTGCAAAACCTATATCTAGCATTAATAACATTGTCGATTGTTTATAAACTCGCTTGTTTCATTTCTATAACAATTGTTATTAATGAAAATCCTTAATGAGGTTATTTAATTTTTTTTAAATTTTTAATGAATTCACGCTTTTTTGAATAACTGGCATTTGCTATGGAAAACTAGAAGAATGTACATCTATGAAAAATTTATTTAAACCGAAAACAGAATGCTGTTCAAAAGTAGCTTGTAAGAAATTTGACTATTCGTAACTAAGTTATAGTTCTTCACGTCCATAGTTTTATCCATTTTTATAACCTTGTTTCATTATTTTATACAGTCCTATATGTAAATTTATTCATTTTTATCAAGCAATTAGTTACTTTCCACTTCACGTTCACAATGTCAGCATATGACCTTCTTATTGTTTCAACAGAGATAAGAATGAGATACAACTGCATTGTTTTATTAAATTTTTCTATCTTTCACGTTCTCCATGTTTTTAAATTTGTTTTAAAATTATTATATACAGTTCTTAATATGTTTTTACCAACCAAATAGTTTTCCACTATTGAATTAGCAAATATCTTAACGTCTCGAAATGGTAATTTTCTACTAATCTTTAGTGGATCACTTCGCTGATCAAATTAAGCAAAAAAGCTTAAAAACTTAAATGTACTTCTTCAAGAACTCAATTAAAAAAAAGATTCAGTATTCTCTGGCATAAAATAAACAAATATAAAAATGATGGCACAAATATTACGGATACAAAGTTATTTTAGTGACCAATGTGATTTTTTCCTCTAGAGGGGTAGGGTGGCGTTGCCCCACTCGAAAATCTAATGTGCTCCACTGATGTCATCATTAATTTCTAATTACGACGTACTTCCAAAAAGCGTGAAAAATTGAATCCACGACACAATCACATGCACAATAAACTTTGGGAAAACAAGGAAACTGAGATAAGAAAACCGGCCTATATATAGTCGTTTTTTCAAGAGCAAATTCTTTCTTCAAGATAGTAGCATCCGATTAGAAGACTTTAAAATTTATTCATCACACATTTAGTATTTCAAGCAAACCAAGAAAGAAGTGAGAGTTTCAATTTAAATCGAGGAATAAAGTTGTTATATTGTTCTCTTCACACGATTTTAGAATATGCAGAGTGGCGCAATGAACCAGCTACACTTGTTAGCGAATATTTTCTTCAGTCTCATTTTAGGAGCGAGTAAGTAATATTTAACCAAATTTTTTTGGACACATTTCATAATCTCTTTCTAAAGTCGCGAGACATTTTCTACTTAATTTGTAACTAGTGATGTAATTTTCTAGAAGAATAAGTATAAATAGATGTACATTAGTGAGATGATTGTAATTTGTTGCATAATAAAAAAGCATCAATGCTTTAAAAATCATCCAAATAAAATAGCAATAATTCAGATAATTGCTTATAAGCTTCTTATTACCAAGATTTACAATTTTTATTTGTTTCTTGCAGACACATTCAGTTATAAAGATGCTAAGAACTGGGGAAAACAACATCCGGGATGTAATGGGAAACATCAATCTCCCATAATTATAGTGCCAAATTCCAGCTTTGACGGGTTTTCAAAAATTTCTCAAAAACTGAAACTTACAGACTTTCATAAAGTACCAACAAACATGACCATAAAGAACACTGGTCATACTGGTATTAAACATTAATTATTTCGATTTATGAAATTGATTCTGCTTTATTTTATTCTATAAATTCCCCTACTTTTCTTATAATACAGTGGAAATAAAAGCTGACTGGTCTGGAGAACCTCCAAGGTTTACTGGTGGACCCCTTCATGGGAATTACGTATTTGAAAAAGCCACTTTTCATTGGAGCCAAAAAAATGTAAATGTTCAAAACATTTTGAATAATCTCTAAATCTAAATAGCCGAGATTCTGCTAATTATACTAGTGACATTTTACAACCATTTCAAACATCATTGACACGATAAGAATTGCCATATTATTATGGAACTTATAAAAAGGCTAGGTCACCACCTCATTAGCCAAACATTCAGTTGCTAAATCAATTAGAAAAATTCTCACTAATTCAGATTTAGAGATTATCTAATAGACCATTTCTGAAAATAATAACAATAATAATTATAATAATTTGTATTACAACCACACGAAGGATGAGGGAGGTGAGCACAAAATATATGATTCTCCGTCGAAAGAAGTTGTTATTCAGTAAGTCAAAAATGTTCTTTTGATATCATCGCTAACACTGACAAAACGTTTAATAATAAATTTCATGTACTCATTTTTGTTCAATAGGGAGGATATCGAGATGCACATGTACTTTTATAAAACAGACTTTAAATCATTTGAGAAGGCTCAATCAAGAAAAGGCGGTCTTGCAGTAATAGCAGTGTCTTTCAAGGTAAGAGGTGCAAACTAATTAGTTGCAACACTTTCTTTCAATTAGTCGTCATTTATTATCTGTAGTTAAAGCTAAGAAAATTAGGGACGATTATATCTAACTTTCTGAATTTCATTTCCACTTCCACTTTTGCGAATCTTTTATGAATAAAATAAAAGGATTTGAATTTTTTAATTTATTATTCATAGGCTTTCACGACCTAATTTCCTTAGAAAAAGTGACCTATTTAGATCGAGAAAAGTGGCGAAAAGTGACTAATGTCTATCAGTAATTTGACTAATGCTTTTTTTCAAGTGAAAGAGTTCAAAATAATTGTAGGTATTAATAAGATATCAAAACAATTCAAGTTAAATTCAAAAGAGTTCAAAATTGAAAAAATCTGAAAAATTCCATCGACTTAAGGCGATTTAAAGAACATTCAGAGGAATTTAGGTTAAATGATGAGACAAATTCGATAAAATTCATAAAAATTGAAGATCAACTTCAAAAAAGTTCAAGTGAATTGAAAAGATAGTAAAATATGAAAAAATTGATTGAATTCAGTATATTTGTAATGAGTTTAGAAAAATTCAAGGGGATTTCAAAGAATTTCGAAGAATTTTAAAGAATTTGGGAAAAATTAACGAAAATTCAGGATGAATTGTTTATGAATAGCAGAAAGAAATTTTAATATCTCTACAATGCTTTGAATCCCTACAAAATCCATCACTTCTTATGAATAAATTCTCTGAAGAAGCTCTTAAAATATTCTAAAACCTTACAGGTGGTATATAATAATTTGTATAAAGAAGAGGATCTTTTTTTGGGAGACTATAAAAAATTGATTGGCAAACTAGAAAAAAGTTTGAAGGAGGTGAAATACATAAATTCAACAGCAGTGGTACCCCCGTTTCCCTTAACAAGTTTTGTCGAGAGAACAGATGTGGCAATGAAAGAAGTTCTGTTTTACGAAGGCTCTTTGGATTATCCACCTTGCTCGGAATCTGTGACTTGGTTTATAGATGAATTTAATACCTATATTACCAGCAATCTGGTAGGAATTCACATTGCTTAAAAATAGATATGAAAATAAGTTTGATATTTGATTTACTACCATTATTTTATATTCTTTTTTTTCTTTCAGCTAAAGGAATTCAGGAAAATAAAGTTGGCCGAGGGAGACGTGTCGAATATTAGACCTCTCCAGGCGCTAAACGGTCGTGAAGTGAAGATGGTATATTATGAATAAGAGCACTGAATTTCGGTATTCGGCTTCGCTCGGGAAAGGTTTTTTGCAGTTTTCCTCTCCCTTGGCCTAAAATCCAAGCAAATAGCGAGCGCTTCTATTTGAAATCCGGCTGCAGACGGTAGGGGGTAGATAGTAAGGATATGGGTTCCTCATATGTAAATTTCTGAAGAGAATGTAAATTTGAGTAATAAAATAATTTGTTTGGCTGCATCAATAATTATTTTCTTTGAGTGATTTCAAAGTAAGTTCAAATTAAGTTGCAAACGTTTAACAACAAGTTTGAAAACTTGGCGAGATCATTATTGCTTAATAGGAGAAACATCTAATCTAATCTAAGTAACTTTTCAACCAAAAGTGTACGAAACAAGTCTAGGAAGAGACTTCAGGTTGAAAATTCCCAAATATAACCCTGAAGGATAAAACAATAAAAAATTTTAGCTCTTCAAAAACTATAATAATTAGGCAGAATGTGGTATAATATATCTCATTTTTAATAATATTATTATATAGCGATTTTTGTAAAATAAACTTTCATAAATCAATTTACGTCAGCACTTTCCGCAGTTATTTCGTATAAATAAATTCGTTTTAAATAATTATTTTCAATTAACTATATTTTCAGTATCCATGTTTGCTTAAGTTTTATTTGAAGATTCATTTTCAATCTTTTGAAAATACGATGGCCCTAAAGTTTAGTTTTCGATGTATAAAGAATCACTGCCAAACGTAGAAAAATATAGATATCGGTGAGGGAAAACATGATTAAAAAATTCACAATATTATGCTGAAAATCATTTTATGGGAAAAGGTATGGGATTTATAAAATTGAGGGAAGGCCAAACCGTTATGTTTGAAACTTTTATTTTAGTCAGATTTTGAATTTTCTTCGGGGACGTACTGTGGGCTATTTGGTAAAATTTCATTTCAAATACTATCTCTCTGAAAAATTGACCAGGATGGACAATAATTCTTACACGAAATTATTGCTAATTAATTAAAATCTGAGGTCAAATTATATCAAGAATTCGATTCGAATTTCCTGGCCTTGAAAATAGCAAAACACATTTTCAAATACAAAATACCGATTTTAGTGCTTAGAAAATTTAAAATTTATATTTACATTCAAAATTCAATAATTTTTACTTTATTCGTTGTAAATATATGTTGCTCATGCATGAACAGTAGGGTGGTCCAAATTTTGTTGTAATTTTCATGCATATCGCCCCCAAATTGGTTTGTAAAATTTAATTAGAATCATCAATATTGGGTGAATCCGGTTGAAGCTCAAAATTTCTTTCTACAGCTACCCATCGAATGCAAATGAAAAATTACTTTTCAAAATTACGCTCAAACGTTTATTTTATAGGGTCCCGAAAACCCTCCTTAAGGGAAAAATTCGGTTTCGCGAGTTTTTGGGGCTAATTACGAGTTTTTTGCGGTTTTTTTAATAGAAATTTTTTCTTATGCATAAAGTATTACTTTCTATTGATAATTGGATGTTTTAATAAATTGTTTAGAAAATGTATTATTGGCCATAGCAGTTTTCTCTTAGAATAGAGTTAAAAAGTCGTGGGTTTCTTTCCGAATTTTTCAACTTGTTTTCAACTTTTCAGTTAGAGCGAGGCAATATTCAATTAAATCCAACAAAAGTTGAATTTTTTTCTCAAATTTCCCAGTTTTTGTCCACTTTTTAATTACAGTGAGGTGATAATTAATTGAAGTTAACAAATTTAATTCTTTAAAAAATGTATTATTCTTGATGAGATATTTTTTTAATAATGCTAGAAATTTGCGGTTATTTTTTAAATATGCGACTTTTTGTTCACCTTTCACTTAGAGCTTGGTGATAAATAATTAAATCTAGGAAAATTTTTGGTAAAACAAGTTATTATTGTTGATAACTATCTTCTCCAATAGTAATGCTAAATAGTTTTATTTTCAGTTTTTGTTTTGAACAATTTTTTCATGGTAAATAACTATCTTCTCTTAGATTACAGCTAGAAAGTTGGGGTTTTTCTTAAATTTTCAGCTAATCTCTGAATGGTTAGCCAAGAACGAAGAAGGACTGTCAATATTAATTTTTAAAAAGGTTCTCAGTAACTAAATACTTCAGGGAAAATTTGCATTTAATATGATCGATATAGAAAATTTTATATCATATAGGAAACCATATAGAAAACTTATAGAAAGAGATTGTTTGAAAAATAATTCTCTCTAATGTTCATTTACCTTGTGTTCATAAACAATAAGCCAAATCAAAATTGAACATTTCAGAAAGATACCGCAACTTCCTAGAAATTATATAAGAGAAGATAGTTACAAACAATTATAAATTGTTTAAATCATTATGTTCACTACATTGTATTAATTATTACCCCACTCTAGGTGAAAAGTTGACAAAAACTGGAAACTTTCAGAAAAAACTGCAATTTCCTAGCATTATTGAAAGTGAATACCATTGAAAATAATAATGAATTGTTAAAACAATTGCTATGAATGATATAATCAAAAGTTTATGTAAACTAGTACTGCAGTTTCATCGAACAAATTTCGTTTAACATTTTTGGACCAATCGGTTAAATAAAGTCAACTCTGTCTACAGATAGGTGCGAATCATATGTTTATATTTTATGTACAGTTGGAAAATATCTTGCCCATCAATTGTACAGACGGGTTTAGATAATATCAATATTAGTATTAAAAATGACAGCAAAGATGCTAATCTGTATGAGGCGCGCACTGTCGCATGTACACAGATGTACAAACATGAGACGCTCATCTGTTTGAGGCGCTACTGTGTACACGCACACTTCCTTTATCATATTTATACAACAAAATATCAACAGTCATGAAAGGAAATCAGAAACAATGGAAGAATCTTTAAAAATAATGATGAAAGAGTAAAGATGCAACATGGAAAAATTTCGAACAATCTACGAGTAAAAAAGAAAAGGAAACGACACAAAATAAAATTTGAAATCAAAAGTGAATCTATGATTTTAGATAGATGCCATATTTGACCATTGGAATTTGAAATGGCAATTAACTTTCAAATTTCTCGAGTCCCATTATTATTCATTGAATAGAAAGTATCAGTAGTTGCAAAAAACGTAAGTTTATTAACTTCTGGAAATGAGTGGAATCAAAATGCCAGATTATCGAATTATTGGAAGCAGGCCCGCAGATGAATACCTATAGGGCGTCAGAAATGCAATTTTGCAAAATACGACCAAATGCTCGCCAACAGGTGTCCGACGGCCAAAAGTAGTGCCTCTTCCACTCATTAAATCAGAGTTTACGATAATAATTCGAACACAATTAGAAAACAGTCTTAACTTGACCGCGCTACGGTCTAAACTGAATGATTTCGTCGGTATGAAGTTCGAGATCGTTTTTCGCTTATGGTATTAGATTTCCCATGCGTTTCATTCAATAATATCTGGTGCTGACTAAAATACAGGCGAAAACGAGAAAATAAGAAGGACAATCAATGTAACTGCACTTTGAGTTAGGTTCTTTTGAACTTTTGTTTTCCTAATTCCCCTTTTTTTGACCTTAAATAAAAAGATTGAAAGTCAAAACCATACAGGGAAGTAAGCACTTGCACACAAGTATTTATTATGCAACCATCCAGAAATTGATTAATTGACTGAATTCCCATGAATTTATTCATTCAATTAATTCTCGGAAGTTATTGTATATAATTGTATATATTTAATTGTATTTTCTAGTAATTTTTCAATGATTCTAAAAGCTTTGCTGCAAATAGATCAAGAATTGGCTCAAACATCCCAAAAAGGTTGGATAAGCAGCGTTTATTCGAGACAATCTAATTGCGGTTTTGTACTATACAGCAATTAGCTACAGCGAATCTTGATATTTACATTCTCATTCATGAGTGTGAAAAAATAAAGTGGTATGCTCGTCATTACTGAAAAAATTGAACATTAAATTCATAGATTAGCAACGTGAATTTTCCTAATCCTTGAAAACTTTTCTGTGAAGACTGATACAGAAAATTCATTGATTTCCATACGTAGGGGATGTAAAAGACTTTTAGAGCCCCTGAAAGTAAATCAAGATCCTCACATGATAGAAGGTGATTATATATCAAGACTTACTATTTCTAAATGTATTATTGTATCAGGAAGTTATCCTCACCCTCGTGTTGCACATGATACTTTTTTTGAGAAATAAAATCTTAGTTTATTAAACTGATGAAGAAATCCGAAGGTGATTCCCGGGGATGCTACAGCATTATTTCTTAGCTCACTTAATTCATCAAAAAATCATTTCATCCAAAGGCATTGATTACTGCAGAGCATTCTTTTATCTCCATACGTAGGGAATGAAAAAAATTTCGACAATCCGTGAGAGAAACTGAGCTTTAAATATACCAAGGCACAGAACATGTAAGCTTCAAAGATCGTTTATGGTTAGAGGGGCACGTCTTTGGAATAGAATACCATTAATTATCAGGGAAGCGCCCTCTTATTATGATTTTAAAATTGAATTTTTTAAGTATTTATACAATGATTCAAATAATATACTCGAAATTACCTATTGGTAACAAAATATATTAAAAATATATAAATATAATACTACCAATGTAGTTTCTGATCTGATAGTACCAATGTAGTCTCTGATCTAACTTGACATATATTGTATAATTACAACACTACTATGTACTGCAAACTATAAAATTATGATTCTAACGGTCTATGTTGAATATTAATCGATAGTTTTAATTTACTGGTAATTACATATATCGAGGTACTGTGTCACGATTCTAGTTTTAAGAATATTAACATGTATATTTTGTTCCTTAGAGGGCTATTTAGCCCTAGGGACTTTTTCAATAAATTACAATTACAATTACAATCCCGGAAAGTGAATTAAGATCAGTGTCACGACAGGGATTGTTTTTTCGGGATGTTATAACATAATGCACCGGGTCACTCAGTTGATGAAAATATAAGTGGGAAATTCACTGCAGACATTTTTTGACCTTCCTCAGGTGACAATGGAAGAAACCGGAAAAAGTTTCCTAACGCGATCCGAATAACTAATGTGAGTTTTCTGCACATTCTAAGAAAGTTGTGACATAAAATCAATTTTTGAAAAAATTTGATTTTATATTATTAAATAAAAAAATGTTAAATCAATTTTATGTCTCATAAGAATCTTTCATATCAATTTTCAAAAATTTTAATTTAAAAATCCATACACAGAACAGAAGATATTATAACATCAAACTTAAATTTTCAGGGTTAACTACTATTTGCATGTGGTATTTGGATGCTCAATATCGGGGGTATACACTTGAAATAAATTGAAGAAAGGAATTATTAATGCAACCAGAAAGTGTATTTTATTGCTTACGTTTACATTCTTTTTACACATTCACATGTGAGAAAACCCATATCCTTACTATCTACTCCATACCGTCTGCAGCCGGATTTTAAATAGAAGCGCTCGCATTTGCTTGGATTTTTGGCCAAAGGAGAGGAAAACTGCAAAAAACCTTTCCCGAGCGCAGCTTGTTATCGAAATTTAGTGCTCCAATTCATAATATACCATCTTCACTTCACGATTGTTGAGCGCCTGGATAGGTCTAATATTCGACACGTCTCCCTCGGCCAACTTTATTTTCCTGAATTCCTTTAGCTGAAAGAAAGAAGAAGAATATAACGTAATGGTGGTAAATAAAATATCAAACTTATTTTCATATATATTTTCAAGAAATGTGAATTCCTACCAGAGTATCGGTAATAGGGATATCAACTTCATCTATAAACCAAGTCACAGATTCCGAGCAAGGTGGATAATCCAAAGAGCCTTCGTAATATAGAAAATCTGGGAATGCCATATTTTTTCTCTCTACCAAACTTGCTACGGGAAACGGGGGTATTCTTGCTGTTGAATTCATGTATTTCACCTTATGTAAAATTTTCTCCAGTTTGTCAAAAAAATGTTCGGATACTGTATATCCACCCTGAAATTTTTAGAATGGGTCAATTATATAGTATTTTCCGTAGACAAATTCATTTTTTCATTTTTCTTTACGACTTCACGACTTGATAGGACCTATAATGTTTTGAAATATTTTCAGAGCTTCCGGGAAATTTCATTAGATTTCTGAAGATCTCAATGATTTTAAGAAACTTCAGAAGATCTCAAGTTACTTTACCCAATTTTCCAGGATTTCAGGAAATATCATCAGATTTCGTGATATTTTAATGGATTTCAGAGAAGTTATCCACGAGGAATGCATAATTTTATAGAATTTCCAAATTTTAAATATGTCGAGGGATTAGGTAGGGGAAACCACCCTACAGTAGATAGGAAAAAATGCAGCCGCATTTACCTGCATCAGTTTCCAAAAATCAAGAAAGATGATCATTGTTAAATGAAGCTTACATATTCAATTGGATATTCTTATAGAAAAAAATATCACGAAATTAATTAATTAGCTGTATTAAACATTTCTATTAGACATGTTCAAGGGTACGATTTTGACACCTTTGTCCATCAAAAGATAATCGTTTCTGATATTGCTCCTGGGTAAGTCAGAAAGTCAGAATACTCCATTCTAGATAATTATAATTTATCATTAGCATACTCACAATTAAAATCAATTTATTGAGTAAATAATAGTTGAAACTATCTTTATTTCACAAAAAACGCAAAAGTTCAAATTATTGACATTTTTTTAACTCTGATTTCTCGTGAGATTGGTAAGATTGGCACGAGATGTTCAATCTTCATACAATTTAACCTGACTTGCGATGACAGAAAAGTGCAGCTTTTTTACATACCTTAATCCTAAAAATTATATCTTTTCCGAAAGGCTCCTTCAAACACAATAAAAATTTATGAGCTTTTCAATAACTAATAATGTACACTATTTTCTTAGTTTATTATTTAAAATAATCTTAATTTGAAAACTTCACGAATCGCCAATTTTGACAGAGACATTTTTTGTAATTTTCCGATTATCTACTGTTGGTTCTCTACTGTTGGAAAATGTAGTATACAATAAAAAGTCATTAAATATTTATAAATTTTGAAGAAAAAACTCTTTGTGTTAATAAATATTGTTCATTCAATTTCAAGCTTTGATTCTAATCTATAAACCTGTCATCAAAATGTTTCATTAAGTTAAAAGGTATGAATAAAGAAGAGGTTAAATTTTTTTTTCTCACTAATTGATTAATCATAAAATTTCAATGAAACCTCGTCAGAAGATATAGTATCCTTGCTGAAACGTTATACTAACAAAAGTAGTGAACATTTTTTGTAATTTTTCCAGTTATTTGAGATTATCTACAGTAAATCATCATCTACTGTAGGGTGGTTCCCCCTACCATACATTTGAGAGGATGTATGAAAATTTATTATGTTTCAAAAGTTATCAATGACTTTTCAATTTATTTCAGTAATTTAATGGGATTTCGAAGGATTTTAAATATCTGAAGGGATTCTCAATGATTACAAGGAATTTTCAAGACATCAAAATATTGCAAGGTATTTCCAAGCATCTTAATCATTTTATGGGATTTTAAGAAATTTTCATGTGGCTGTAAAGAATTCCTTAGAATTCCGCCAGATGGAAATTTCATCAAATTTCATAGAATTTTGCGGGATTTTATAATATTCTAATGGATTTCAAAGAATTGATTTACGAAAATTAATGGATTGACCTCAATGAATTTTTTCATATTTTGTTTACCTTATCAACTCTAGTATTTGCCACACAATATTTGTGTGGCTTCTCATACAGATAATAAATGAAGATTTATTGAAGGAAGTATTGCAACTAATTAGTTTGCACTTCTTACCTTGAGCCAATGTACAAATACTGCAAGACCGCCCTTTTGTGATTGAGCTTCCTCGAATGAATTGAAGTCGGTTTTATAAAAAAACGTGTGCATCTCCATATCCTCTCTATGGAACAGAAACAATTACATGAAGAATATCGAACGTTTAGTCAGTGTTAGTGATAATAAAAATATCAAATGAACATTTTTTACTTACGGCACCACTTCTTTCAGGACGTCATACTCTTTGTGCTCACCTCCCTTAATATTCGAAGATTTAATATAAAAATTATAATCATTATCATAATCTTCAGTAATGGTTCCATTAAGTACTCTCTAAATTTTAATTAGTGGAAATTTTACTAATTGAATTAGTAACTCGTTATCCAACAATCAGTGAACTTTTTACGTCGGTTGTTTTCGATATGAATTCGGGGTTCTGCGAGAATATTTTCATCACGAATAAGCAAGGTAAAATATATTAAGTGTGTAAATAATTCTAGCGTTCTCATTTTTTAACAATAGCTTGTAAATACTCATAATAGTAATATATTACAATAATCATATTACGTCAATAAAGTTGAAAATGCTACAATATCGCGTCCACTTATTGAACGGTTCTATTCATCACTTCTTTGTAATTCAAATAGTAAAATGTCACTAGTATAATTAGCGAAATTTCAATAATTTAGATTTAGAGAGTATTAAATTTTTTTTTAAGATTCACATTTTTTTTGCCCCAATGAAAAGTGACTTTTTCAAATACGTAACTCCCATTAAGGGGTCCACCAGTAAACCTTGGAGGTTCTCCAGACCAATCAGCTTTTATTTCCACTGTATTATATGAAAAGTAGAAGAATACATAAAATAAAATGAAGCAGAATCAAATTCATAAATTAAAATAAGTAATGCTTAATACCAGTGTGTCCAGTATTCCTTATGGTCATTTTTGTTGGTAATTTATGAAAGTCTGTAAGTTTTAGTTTTTGGGCAGTACTTGAAAAACTTGATCCTACGTTGGTAGTTGGCTTAATAAGTATGGGAGATTGATGTTTCCCATTACATTCTGGATATTGTTTGCCCCAGTTCTTAGCCTCTTTGTAACTGAATGCATCTGCAAGAAACAAATAAAAATTGTAAAGCGTGGTAATAAGAAGCTTATAAGCAATTATCTAAATTATGACTTTTATTACTTAGATAATATTTAAAGTATTGATGCTTTTTCATTATTTAACCAAATATAATCATCTTACTGATGTGTTTCTAATTATATTTATTTTCATAGAAAAATACGTCACAATTTAAAAATTAAATCAAAATTTTTTGCTCCATCAGAAAGAAATGATGAAACGTGTTTAAGAAAATGTATTGAAATAGTACTTACTTCCTCCTAAAATAAGACTCAAAAGAACACTCGCTAACAAGTGTAGCTGGTTCATTTCGAAACTGTGCATACTCTAAAATCACAAAAGGAAAACAATATTAAAACTTTATTTTCAGATTCAAATTTGAACCGTCTATAAATCGGAATGCTAGTATCTTGAAGGAAGAATTCTCTCTCAAAAAACGACTATATATAGGCCGATATTCTTATCTCACTCATCTTGCTTTCTCAAAGTTTATTGTTTAAGTGATTGTGTCGTGAATTTAATTATTCACGCGTTTCGAATGTATCAAAATATGTCTATTACTATTAAAAAGATAAATTGAATTGAAGTTTTCAAAAATAGAACAATTTAAAATTTAATAATGTTTGGCTGTGGAAGAATTCATAAATGAATAATTTTATTTCTTTCTGTATTTTTTTAAATAAGCAAATAAGAAGCTCTAATAATATGTTTTTTCAAGCCACTTAATATACCTGCTCATAATTTGTATGTTCTATCTAAGATTCCAATTTGGAAGTTTGGAATACCTAATTCTAAAAAGTATAATTTTCAAGTACTCAAGTTCGAAATTGTTCAGTTTTGGAAGCTTGTTTTGAGAATATTTTTGTATAAGTCTCTTAATTTTGAATCGTTCATTTCATTCACCAAGTTTTTTACAATAAATACCCCCCTGGATTCTGTGCAATTTCGTTCACGTTCTCATCAGAAAACCCGGTTTTCTCGAATGTCTGTCTGTGTGTCTGTAGATTTTTAGCCTTTTAGCAAGATAACTTTTAAAAGAATTGACAAATTAGATTGGCCTTTGGTATACTATTTCAGTATCCTAAACTAAAGGTCAAGTTCGTTAGCCAGCCATTTAGGATAAAAATTCAAAAAGTTAGAGCATTTTCAAAATTTTCAAGAAGAGTTTTTTTAAGATTAAAAATTCTCTGTACGGCTATTCATAGTACTCAAAAAGACAACTAATTTGTCCTTTTGACTTTTTTGATAAAAAATATAATAGTTATGGCACTTAAAAAATTAAAAAAAAAACGAAAATGACAATTTTGATTCCAAATAACGCACGACTTGAAAAAAAGGCAGGAGAAGAAAATTGTTGCTTTTTGACATCTCTTTAAGAATATTACAACAACTTTCTGAATTTTTCTGAAAAATCAAAAATTCTAATTTCGACAGCACAAAAAATAATGAAAAATCGAAAATTGTGCACTCAAGAAGGATCCACAAATTCGCTATCAAGCACTTCACAATTTGACGCATAGTTTTTTCTTTATTCGTAAAAAACAACATTAAAATTAGAAAAATTAAATTTTTGACAAACGACACAGGCTGCAAAAAAAATAGACATAAGTTGTACGCCCAAAAAAGATCTATTATTAATTAACATTAAAAAACATTTTTGATGGAAAGCGAAGTTTTTGTTTTGATCGTAAAGAATAACATTACCAATTAAAAATTGATTTTTTGAAAAACAACGCGAGGTACGAAAAAAATTATCAAACAAAAGTTGTTTACTCAAAAAACATCTAAAAATTTGCTATTAATCATATTTCGGCAGAAAGCGTATTTTTGGTTTCAATCGTAAAAAATAACATTGAAAATAAACAATTTCAGTTTTTGGAACAACGATACAAAGTGCAATGAAATGCTAATTAACAAAATTGTTTTTTCATAGGATGCCCGCTTTTTATTAAAAAAACAAGACAATAAAAACACATATGTTTCAATATCAATGCATATTATAAATTGCAATAATATAAAACTGAAATAATCCATTTTTCGGGGTAGCTGAGAATAAAAATTAGTGCAAAACGAGGAACAAATATTAAAGTAATCATGGAAAATAAAATTCTTATATTATTTTGCAATATCTGAATAAGCAGTCCCAGACCGAATTACCGAAAAAAAATATAATACTCATTTCATATAATAGAGTTGAACATAGTTTGAAAAATTAACTACTTGATAGAAAATTACCCTTTTTTTTGAAAACTTATAATTGCGAGTTGAAAATTCCAATGCTTTGTGGAAAATTAATCTATTCTATTGAAAGTTCGTCTTTCCTGATAGAAAATAGTTTTTCTTTTCTGAAATTCATCTTTTTAGCTGTTGATTCAACTATTTGGTTAATAATTGGTCTTTTTTTGTGCATTTCAACTGGTAAAAAACACGTTTTTTTTCTAAAAATTAATTTTTTTTTTTGACTAAAAATGTAAATATTCCATTTTTTTGTTGAAAACCTGTCTTCTTTAGTTGAATAATTCAACTATTATGGTAGAAAATTCAACCATTTGATGTCGGGTGGAAAATTCAACTGTTTTGCGAAAAATTTATCTTTTGTATTAAAAATTCGCCTTTTTGGGTAGAAAATTAATTTTTTGTTGTTGAAAATACATCTTTTTGGCTGTAGATTAAACTTTTTTGTTGAAAATTGAACTATTTTTCCTAAATTTTTTTCGTGTATGTATGTACCTCTGTATGTACTAGTATATGTATGGAAGTGCAAACAAAGATAAAAAAAATAAACATGTCTTCAAAAGAGCTCGTGGGTTTTCTGTCAATAGAATTCTCAATCCATGGAATAATCAGAAGAAAATATGAAAAATAAAAAATGATGAAATGTCAGCAGGATTGCTGAGAATTTGAAAATTTGTTTATATGCAAAATTTCACATTTTTATCTTTTTTTTAGCAAATTTTTAATAATATGCACCTCACTTTCCATAAATCTTTTCTTCCTATAAACTATTTTCATATTATAAAACTTTTCTTTGAAAGAATCTTTTCTATACAAGAAATGTCTACTAGGAATCTGTAATAATAATTTATTTTGATGTTTTCATTTTCCGTGTCTGATTTTATTTTAGCTCTAATTTTACATTTCTCTAACTAAATTTCAATTCAATTTTATTTCATGAATACTTTACAATGTTTCTATTATAATATAAATTATATGATTTTACAAATCTTTGATATTGTATTTGTTGAATTAAAAACATTGAAATCATGTATAAAATTATCTTCTGATTACATGTACGATGAAGAAATTATACATTTGTATTATTAGACCCTGAATAATTAGTGAAATATCGTTTCGCTGAATGAAAAGCGATTAAATCCATTTTCATTAAGGTAATAATTTCGATACAGTTCTATTAAGTTAAAAAAATTTTTTTCATTTTAATTTATTTCATATTCTAGCTAAATATAAAAACTTATTCTAAATTTAATTTTGATCAATGGACTTCTGTGTATGGCTTCAAACAATATATTCTTAAATATCGAGAAATTAGTTTAAGTCGATTCAAAACGTTCGCTTCGCTTATTTCTCAATTTTTTTGAAGTAAGATGTGAAACAATATTTGTTCTATTTCACGTGTAAGACGAGTGGAGATGATTAAACACAGGTTGTGTTATTGGCATCAATTTTTATTTGTCACTGCTCGAAGATTAGAGAAATCTTTGTAAGTTCCTGGTTCAAACAGAAAAATACTCATTATTTACACACTTTATCTATTTCACCATCCTTTATTCATTTTGACTGATACATACTACTGAAAAATAATCAATATTTTCACGAGTGAACTTTAGATATTAAATATATTACTATTAAAATATTAAAATGCTAAAATGTTTTATATTATTATTCAAACACTCAATTACTGTTAAACGATCAAGTTTTTCCTACTGTAAAATTTGTATTGCAGTACTTTTTTGATTAATCATAATTTACTTACAAGGATTAATATATTTATATTAAAAATTATTTATTCATTCAAAATTTTTTCACTAAGAATGATTTCAATAAAATTTTGAAAAATCAATGAATTCCTAAAAATTAAAGTCAAGGAAATGTATTACAATAAGGTGGTGCAAATTAATACCTGTGAAAATTCGACTTCCGATTTGGGGTGATCGAGCCCCCCCCCCCTCTCCCAAGTTTTTCATTTTCCAAAAAAATCGGTATTTTTAGAGTTATAATTGAAGTTGATCATATTAATAATCAATAATTTATAATAAACTAATTTAATAATAATTATTAATAATTTCCACCCAATCAATTTTAATTTTGACGCCCCCAATCCCCTTGTACTGTGCCCAGAATATGCGCGAAAAAGTGCAAAATATATCACTTTTATTCGATAAGTGACAAGTTTGAAAGTAGTTTATAACTAATTTTGAATTTTCTAAACAATTTTCATTCCGCCTTCAAATAGTGACAAATTATTATATTCCGAGATAAATTATATAGCTGATGAATTTCAAGAGTAATATTTCAAACTTAAAATACTTTATAATCATTTAAAGAATTTTCATTTGTTTAAACAATTTTTCCCCTGTAATCGTAAAAAGTTATGTTTTCTGAAATTAATGGCACACTTAACGAGTGTTAAGAGTAATATAATATTTAACGATATTTGGGAATTATGTAAACAATTTTAATTTGATCAACCAAATTTTTTCTGTAAAGATTTAAAAGTTTCTACTTCATAGAATCAATAACTCAGCTAATGAATGCTAAGAGTAATATTTTTTTGAAAAAGACAGTTCAAAATTATTTATATAATTTTAATTTTTTTTTTAATAATGTTTTTCCCCAGTTAATCTTAAGAAGTTTCTATTCTATGTACTTGATGATGCAGTCAATGAATGTTGAGACTGATATTATTCAATATTTTCTTATTTCAGAACTTATAGCGTAATTGTTTCAAGAATTATTATTTTTAAAGCTAGAACTTTTTCCATTTTCCCTATGAGAAGGTGCAAGTGATAATAATTGTTTAAATAATTGCAAACTGTCTTTCATAAACAATATTACTCTTAACATGCATTACAGAAGGAAATATTGTTTAAACAAATTACAATTGTTTAAAGAATTTCAAAATATGCTCAATGAAAGAATATTGCTCTCAGCATTCGTCAATTACGTCACTAATTTTAGAAAAAGAAACTTTTTAGGATTAACAGGAGAAAAATTGTTACCGAAAAATAATAATTGTTCACGTTTTACAGGAGGGAAAAATGATTTCAACAAGTAATAATTGTTGAAAAAATTGAAAATTAGTTAAGAAATACTAAGAAACGTGGGACTTATCAAATATTGATAATTGATTTAAAAAATGTTTAAACAATATCGTTTTTAGCATAAATTTGACATAACACTGATATTTTGCATTTTTTGGGCATTTTCCGGGCACAATACAAGGGGGTTCAGGGAATCAAAATTAAAAGTTATTGTGTGCAAATTATTCCTTGAAAGTTCCTCAAGTGGAAACCAAACTTTAATTCACAAAAAGTTAATGACAAGTACTGTTTTTTTCCATTTTTTTTCTAAAACTGAGCTTTTCCCATTTAAACCCCCATGTCAATTTTAGAAGCCTGGGGCAACGGGTTAACGTGGACCGATTTTGGAAAAATAGGACATTTAAAAAAAAAATGCGACGGGGGATCGATCAACAAAAATTGAAAGCTATACAATTGAAATTAACTATTTTTCGCACTAAATTGCACATGTATTCAAGCTGATGCTCATTCAAGGAAAATGATTGTTATTTTGTTGACTAAATGATTGCAATTTTCCATAGAAAATAAGGAAAATATAAACAACTCTGTTAAAAAGTAGCGCATGCAAACCCTGATTATGTATAATTAACTTCGAATCCATTGATCAATTGTAATTTAAAGAGTCTAAAATATAATCATTTTTTTTAAAGTTCAGATAATCAGAAGGCAATGTTTTTCAATGAAGGCAGGCTGCGTCACGTTTAGAATGTTAGAATATGACCTTCTTATTGTTTCAACAGAGATCACAATGGGATACCATCGCGTCGTTTTATTAAACTTTCCTATTTTTGACGTTTTTCATATTATATCAAATATCTTAAATATACGGCAGATAATTTTTATCACGATGCAGATAAAAATGATCTGCCGTCGGATAATTGTAGTTGTCAATTGTTTGCAAGGTTTTCGTCTAACTTCAGATAAATTGTATCTCCAGGATTTACTGTGAAATGCACTCAGAAAAGAGATTCTTTGGTTGAAAGAAAATTTTTTTGATCAAAGAAAAATATTTATTCAAAGAAAAGTTTCTTTGATTCTAAGAACGTCCTTTTAATTCAAAGACATGTTTTTTCCTTTAAGAAATTTTTTTATCCCGATGAAAATTTTTCTGTATTTTGAAATAATTTTCTCAAATTTAAGGTTATTTTCAATCATATTAAAACGCGTATTTTGAATGCACATTTTTAATACTTTTTCTTCTTTTGTGCTAATGCTGTCAACTTGAAGAAAAATAATTAATATACTGGAATTTTCTGTGAAACATCAAATTTGGTAAAAGTTCCTACATGAGAAAAAATTTCTGTGAAAGCTATAAATATTTTTTAACGAATTTTACAAGTCATACAGTTTTACGCAATGCACAAGATACGAAGTCGCACGTCTTTCTTGACACCTGTTTCTAATGATTCCAATGTCATGCACTAGAACTATTTTTTTGATTGTTACCTATTGAATGATGGTTTTTTTAAATCATAACCGTGAAACATCATAAGAAGTTCCTTTATATTTCTTGTAAATGTTCTTAATCAGTAATTTTTCTACTTTGAAAATTTGTAGGTATCTTCAAATTATCGTATTTTTTTGGATATAGCTCCAATCAGAACACCTGTAACTCTTGTGAAACTATTTTTTCAGAATTTTTTAGCCATCCAATTTTTGTAAGTTTATTGTTTTTGATTCTAAAAAAATTGCAGAACTCGAGAAGCCTTTTGGAACTAAAAATTATGCAAAGAAAATCGAATTTTCGAAAAGTGGGCAATGTTTTTTTTTATGTATTTGTTCTCAAACTTGAGGAAGCTGGAAAAGAATTTTATATGCCTCGCTTGTTGTTATTTCCTGGGAAGCTTTTCTCATCATACATGTAAAATTATTCATGATCAGAAATAACAGGATGAAAATCCTGAAAAACATATTTTCTCAAGTTTTTCGTCATGTTTTTCTCAATTATCTCGAATTTTATGTGTTTATAAATGCGAAATAATAGAATTTGTTTGAAATATTTATATATAATACTAGAATCCAACTTCGGCAGAATTAATTTTAAAAATTCATGAAAAATCTTACATTCTCCAAATTAGAAGCAAAGGCGAATAGACTTCTTCAAACATTATGTACATAGTGATAAACGAATATTCGTTTCGTAATCACGCAATCTTTGCTTTGTTCTTCTGGGCTCGTTTTGATATTTAATAACTATATTTATTCAATAGAATGTAAAAACATTGAAATTACTTCTCAAATAATATGCAATGTGAAATCATTTCTCCTTTCGCAAAAAAATAATGTTGAAAATAAGAGAATCATAACTGGATAAGGACGATTATTTTCGTTTTGCCTACCACCAAACAATCTGAAATATTAGAGGAAAATATTAATAATTTCGGTACTGCTGAGCATTTATCTAATAATTCAAATATTAGTATTCTAAAAATTACACCTGTTAATCTAAATTAGTGAAAATTTCACTAATTGAATTCATAATTAAGCGTTTGGCTAGAATGTTATAGTAGAGTTCTCGCATTTTACTAGTCGAATAGTAAAAAAATCTTCCCCCCTGAGCTGCGAGATATTGCAAAATAAAGTACAAAAGTTTATTTTTAATGATTACTTTATTATTTGTTTTTTTATTTTGCAATAAATTTTATTCTCAGCTACCCTGTGAAATGCATCATTTCAATAAATTTTTATTATTACAATTCATAATTTGCACTGGTATTGGAACAAAAGTGTTTTCATTGTCTTGTTTTTATAATTACAAAAACGTGCGCATCCTATTCAAAGAAAATTGTGATCAAACATTGTATTGCAACTTGTGTCATTTTCCCATAAATTTAATTTTTTTATTTTCAATGTTATTTCTTACGATTTTAACTAAAAATACGCATCTTAGTGCAAGGTGGTTCCGAACTTTGTAGATATAACTTAGGAGAAAAATTTTGTTAAATAAAATGCTATTGTAGATTGTGACCTTTCTCCAAACAGTTAATTTTTTCATTTTTAATATATTTCTTTCGTGTCTTGTGTCGTTTCTCCAAAAATTTAATTTTTAAACTTTAACCTTACTTTTTACGATTAAAATGAAATCTAATCGTTCTATTAAAAAATTATTGAAGACAAATTTGTAGATCCTTCTTGGGTGAACAACTTTTGTCGAATCATTTTTTTCCGCACATTGTGCCGTTCTTGAAAAAATTTAATTTTTTTAGTTAGAATGTTATTTTTCACTAATGAAACAAAAACTAAGCGTCCTATCAAAAATTGGTTAATTAAAACTTCGTAGATTTGTTTCGGTCGTACAATTTTTGTTACTTCATGTTTTTTGGATCCAGCATAGATTGACCCCAAAATGGAATATTAGTTTATTTTCTATTTTTTGCGCGATCGGAATTTGAATTTTCGATTCTTTAAGAAAAGTGAAAAAGAAGTTGAGGTAATCTTGTAGGGTTTTCCAAAAGCAACGTTTTTCTTCTCTTGACTTTTTTTTATATCGTGCGCTGTCTGGCTTAGAATTGTCATTTTCGTTTTTTTATTTCAATTTTGTAAATGCTTTAACTCTAGTAATTTTTTTTATCGAAAAATGTCACAAGGATCAATTGTTAGTCCTCTTGAGTACTACGAATTATCACTAAATTTTGAATACGACGCACATTAAAAACGCGTGAATAATTGAATTCACGACGCCATCACTTGCACCATAAACTTTAAGAAAACAAGATACGTGAGATAAGAATATCGGCCTATATATAGTCGTTTTTTCAAGAGCGAATTCTTTCTTCGAGACCCTAGAATCCGATTTTTTAGACTTCACAGTTTATTCATCACATCGCGGGATTTTCAAGCGAATAAAGAAAGAGGTGAGAGTTTAAATTTGAATCTGAAAATAAAGTTTTAATATTGTTCTCTTTGTGTGATTTCAGAATATGCAGAGTTTCAAAATGAACCAGCTACACTTTTTAGCGACTGTTCTTTTCAGTCTCATTTTAGGAACGAGTGAGTAATATTTTAATAACTTTTTTTAAATACGTTTCATCATTCCTTTGTGAAGAAGCAACAAATTTTGATTTAATTTGTAACCTGTGACGTATTTTTCTATGGAAATAAATATAATTAGAAACACATCAGTAAGATGATTATATTTGGTTAAATAATGAAAAAGCATCAATACTTTAAATATTATCCGAATAATGAAAGTAATAATTTAGATAATTGCTTATAAGCTTCTTATTACCAAGCTTTATAAATTTTTATTTGTTCCTTGCAGATGCATTCAGTTATAAAAAGGCTAAGAACTGGGGCGACCAATATCCAGAATGTAATGGGAAACATCAATCTCCCATAATTGTTAGGCCAAATTCCGAGGATACTTTTCCCAGTATTTTTCAAAAACTTAAACTTACAGACTTTCATAAAGTACCAACAAAAGTAACTATAAAGAATACTGGACACACAGGTATTAAGCATTAATCATTTTAATTTATAAATTTAATTCTGCATCATTTTATTTTATGCATTGTCCTACTTTTCCTATAATACAGTGGAAATGAAAGCTGATTGGTCTGGAGAACCTCCAAGGTTGACTGGTGGACCCCTTAATGGGAGTTACGTATTTGAAAAAACCACTTTTCATTGGGGCAAAAAAAATGTAAATACTCAAAAATTCTTGCGTAATCTCTAAATCTAAATTAATGCAATTTCTCTGGTTATACTAGTGATATTTTACTATTTCAACTACAAACAACGTTTACAAATCGAAAAGTTTAATAAAAGAACGCGATATTGCAGCATTTTCAACTTTATAGACACACCAAGAATGCCATATTGTGAAATTTGTAGAAAGACTGCGTCACTTCTACCAACATAATGTATTTACAAGCTATTGCTTAAAAATGGAAACACTAAGAATTATTTACACACTTAATTTATTTTACCTTGCTTATTCATGATAAAAATAATCTTGCAGTTAACCAATTTCATATCGAAAATAATTCACTAATTCAGATTTAGAGAGTACTTGATGAAACCATTACTGAAGATTATAATAATGATGATAATTTTTAATTTAAACCCTCGAATATTAAGGAAGGTGAGCACAGAGAGTATAATATTCTACAACAAGATATGCCGTAAGTCACAAATCTTCTCTTAACATTTTTATTATCACTGACAATGACTAAACGTTCGATGTTAAATTTCCTGTAATGTTTTATGCACAATAGGCAGGACATGGAAATGCACATGTATTTTTATAAAACAGACTTCAAATCATTTGAGAAAGCTCAATCACAAAAAGGCGGTCTTGCAATATTTGTAGAGTGGCTCAAGGTAAGAAGTGCAAACTAATTAGTTGCAATACTTCCTTCAATAAATCTTTATTTATTATCTGTACGAAAAGGCACACAAATATTTTATGGCAAATACTAGAAGCTCAAAAATTCCATTGATTTAAGTGAATCAAAGGCGAATTCACAGGAATTTCATTAAGTTTGTAATAAGTTTAGAAAAAAACTCAAGGAAATTCAGAAGTATTTTAAAGAATTTGGGATTAGCTAATGAGAACTCAGGGTGAATTGCGTATGAGTAGAAAAAAATGGAAATATCTTCAGATCTTCAAACCCCTACGAAATCCATCACTTTCGGAAATAGATTCTTCAAAATCCATTAAAATATTATAAAATCCCTCGAAATTCTATGAAATTTGGTTAAAATTTCCATCTTGCGAAATTCTATAAAATTCTTTACAACCGCAAGCAAATTTTTTAAAATCCCATAAAATCATTAGGATGCTTGGAAATACCTTTAAATTTTTCAATTTCTTGAAAATGCCTTTTAATCCTTCAGAATCCCAATAAATATTTGGAATCCCTTGAAATCCCATTAAGTTACTGAAATAAATTGAGAGGTCCTTGACAACTTTTGAAATATCATAAAATTTTATAAATACTTTAAAATGTATAATAATTAATCCCTCCAAATATTTAAAAATCTTTTAAATTCTACAAAATTATGCATTCCTTGTAAATAACTTCTTTTCAATGCATTGAAATATTATGAAAATAAAGAATCCTTAAAATCATTGAGATCTTCAGAAATCTTGTGAAACTTCTTGGAAGCTCTTTAAATATTCTAAAACTTTATAAGTCCTATAGAGTCGTAAAGTCGTGAATAAGAATGAAAAAATGAATTTGTCTACGCAAAATCCTATATTATTGACCCATCCTTACAATTTCAGAGTGGATATACAGAATCCGAACATTTGTTTGACAAACTGGAAAGAAGTTTACATAAGGTGAAGTACATTAATTCAACAGCAAGAATACCCCCGTTTCCCTTAGCAAGTTTTGTAGAGAGGATAAATATGCCAGTCACAGAATTTCAATTTTACGAAGGCTCTTTGGATTATCCACCTTGTTCGGAATCTGTGACTTGGTTTATAGATGCGGATAATACCCCTATTACCGACACTCTGGTAGGAATTTACATTTTTTGAAAATATATACGAAAATAAGTTCAATATTTGATTTACTCCCATTATTTTATATTCTTTTTTTTCAGCTGAAGGAATTTAGGAAAATAAAGTTGGCCGAGGGAGACGTGTCGAATATGAGACCTCTCCAGGCGCTAAACGGTCGTGAAGTGAAGATGGTATATTATGAGTAAGGGCACTGAATTTTGGTAACCGGCTGTGCTTCGGAAAGGTTTTTTGCAGTTTTCCTCTCCCTTGGACAAAAATCCAAGCAAATGCGAGCGCTTCTATTCAAAATCCGGCTGCAGGCGGTAGGGGTAGATAATAAGGATATGTGTTTTAAATATGTATATTTCTAAAAATAATGTAATTTTAAGTAATAAAATAATTTTTTTGGCTGCATCAGTAATTCTTTTCTTCAATTTATTTCAAGTGTATACTCCCGTTATTGCACATCCAAATTCCACATGCAAATAGTAGTTAACACTGCAAATTTAAGTTTGATGGCATAATATCTTCTGTTCTAAGTACGGATTTTAAAATTGAAATTTTTGAACATTTATAATATTTTATAATATTTTTTTGTGAAAATGTCCTGTAGGAATTAATTCCATTACTAATGTCTTAATAATTTATGTTATGCTCTTCATTGCTAAAATGATTAGGATTTTGTACTCCCGCTTCAAAATATCAAGTCTTTATTGAAACTGATCAAATACGGATAAAAATATTCAAAAGATGAATATCTTCTTCATGATATTTTGGACTTTTTTAAATCAATAAGATTAAGTATTATAACCTCAAAGATGAAACATATCATTTTAACATTGAATATTTTTTTCATTTTTCTTAACATTGTTCAAACAATCAGAAGGTAATATTTTGTTCATGGCAACAGACTAAGCCACGTTTAAAATTTCACAGTGTGACCTTATTATGTCAATAAAGTTAAAAATGATTTTTGGGTTTTCGGGCCGAGTTGCGAATCCGAAACTTGTCTTGGTCGACTCGATCAGAAGAAATACTGACCCAATCGATGGAGTTCGCGTTTTTAAAAATATTGCAATCCTGTATTTATTACTCATAAGCTCTCTTAGAATTAATTATAACAATTTATATTGATTGATTCATTTGAAGAAAAAATTATTTTCACATAGTTGTCCCGATGCCCCAATCAGAATATTTTCGAACGCCCAGCCTTGATTGAGCATGTAGACAGCCAAGCTGCAAAGATACTATTTCAAATAATTCAATTAATTTATTGGTTAATCGAATACTTGAGTAATTATTATTAATTGATTAGACGATAATCAATTGATGATTAATTCTTCTTACATATTGTTGCACATCTTAATGTAATATTACCTTTATTGTAATTATAATTGTACTCAAAATTTATGGAATAATTTGAAATTCTAAAGAGAAATTTTACAATCCTGGTTCAATTCTTAAGTCGAGAGTACTTCAAAGCTTCGATGTCTTGAGGAAACCCCCAGAAGAGGGTTATCGTTAATGTGAAATTAGGAAAAAATACTAGTTTCCTTCTAGATCTCAGACGAGAAGGGTCCTTTTCTGATCACATAGTGTGAAAATTATTCTAATTAAAAATTTTAAACCTGTTTTTAGGAAAATTATCACGATAAAAAAGTTTTTTGATTTGTGTCAGTGTTATTATATTACATGTGATAACTTATCGACGTCCAAACTTTCGGTTCACTAATCAACTCAATAAAATACTAATAATTTCTCTTCAACTTGGTAATTGATAATCTTTTAATTTCAGTTCTGGCCCCTATCTGTTGCCCGAATGATAGTTTAAAAACACAAAAAATTTGTTGTGTTTTTTGAAAAATCAAATCAAAATTTATATCAATTATAATAAGTTCAAACCCTTATCCGTGGTTGAAATGCTTCATATTACAGACTGCAAAATTTATTAAATTGACAAACTGACCTAACTTTAATTTCTAACTTCTAAATTTAATTTTCTTCTAATAGAAATCTTAAATAATTAAAATTAAAAAAATAGAAATATTTTTAAAAATTAATTGTAGAATACAAAACAAATAAACATTATCGACGCTAAATTACTCATACGCGATATTGAATAAAGAAAAATTAAAAATAAGGTAAATATTATTGTAATTAATTTTCTTATAGCTATTTGTTTATATCAAATAGCGCAGATCAAACAAGTTGTTTTGACAAGTGATCAGATGGATGGAGGTTCAGTCCAACACTCCACGACTCTTGAAATGAGCCAAAATTCGGTCTCCAAATAATGAATTTTCCCTTGATGTGTACCTATGTTCAAGGGTGCAAATATGAAAATGAAAATTGTCATTTTGACACCATTGACATTTGAGTTGCAAGAAATTCATTGCCAATGTTTTTCCG
This sequence comes from Andricus quercusramuli, assembly GCA_932178445.1. NCBI lineage: Eukaryota > Metazoa > Arthropoda > Insecta > Hymenoptera > Cynipidae > Andricus > Andricus quercusramuli. Next base: position 56,699 of record CAKNXH010053044.1, read on the forward strand.
TGAAAATTTTAAATTGGGATCTCAGATGCAACATAAAAATTCTAAACAGGTACATTCTAGTAACTCGGAAAAACATATTATTAGAGCTTCTTATTCTTATGCCCATAGAAAGAAAAAAGTATTCATTCGTGAATTCTTTCACAGGTAAATATTATTGAATTTTACATAGTTATATTTTTTAACTCTTCAATTAAAATTTTTAATGTTTCAAGAACCGACTTCTACATACGCTCTCAACATGAGATTGTCTAAGAATTGAAAATAGTAATTGTTCATTTGAAAATCTACGAAGGAAGACTTGTAAGAGACTTCCGGTTGGATATTTCCAAATTCAACCCTAAAGAATAAACAAATTAAAAATTTTAGGCCACCAAAGCGACAATAATTAGGCAGAATGAGATCCTAAAAATCTTATTTTGTAATAATAATGATAGTGAAATTTTGACTACTATTTTGTCTGTATAGTATATCAAATAATGTGTGCCAAGAAAGTCTCTTCATAAGAATGTGAAATGTGAAATTGATGTGATTTTTCCCTCGAAAATCTAGTGTGCTCCGTTGACGTTATCACTAAATTTTGAATGCGACAAACTTTGAAAAGAATAAAGTTTGGAAAAACAAGATAAGTGAGATATGAAATATGGCCCATATATCGTCGTTTTTTCAAGAGCGCATTCTTTCTTCTAGATACTAGCACCCGCTTTCTTGACTTCACGGTTTATTCATTACAGCGCTTGATCTTTGATAGAATCTAGAAAGAAGTAATAGTTTGAATTCAAATCTAAAACTAAAGTTGTAATATTGTTTTCTTCATATGATTTTGGAATACGCAGAATTCCGAAACGAATCAGCTACACTTGATAACGACTATTCTCTTCAGTCTTATTTTGGGAGCGAGTAAGTGATATTTTAATAACTTTTTTGAAACGCATTTCACCATTTACTTCTGTTTTTAGTAGTTCTCTTCATTGTCTTACGGACTTTACTTGCCAAGACTTTTTTTAGAACTTTTTGAAAGGAATAACTTTGCTTCTCTGAAAATGAACGCTTGCCTTTTTGAGAAAATTGAGTTTCAAAATTTTCGGGAAAATAGCCAGCATTTTGTCAGTTTTGAGAACATTTCAAAATTTGTTGCAAATTTCGAAAGAAAATGGAAATAACTACTAGAATCGAAAATAAGAAGTATAATATCTGGATTAGTTTAGAATCCACAGCACTTTAAAGCAAAAATCAGAACATTATTTCATAAATTGCATTACGATTTTTGGAAAGTTCAAATACTCATAACTTTCCCAAGAAAAATTTTCTATGAAATCGGTGAAATACGTGTCGTATAAAATTATTTAAAAACAACAAATTTGATCTGCAGACGATTCTGTGAGTTGAACGTGTTCAGCCAACATGATTTGAAACGAATTCAGCCTGATATAATTTGTATCTTGTGATGCAAATTGTGTCAGCAGAAAAATTTTTTTTTTGTGTTTTTATCAATGATTCATGTAATCTGCTAGAGCTTATATTTTTTTCGTGCAATTCCGATTTTTTACGTGAGATTTTAGGGGTTGCTCAATCTTAAATTTGAAAAAGTTTTTAGCGAATGAGTAAAGTTATGAAACTTCGCTTCATTTATGAAATCCCAAGATCTCAGAAAAATAATTTCTTCTTCATGAATCCACTTTACAAACATGTGTAATATTCGAAATCTCGGCAAAGGTAACGTTGAATACATAAAAATCTGTGTTTCCTGGAATCATTTTTCGAACTGTGAGATTATGTTGGTACACTTTATCATATGGAATAATTGCTGGTATAGGAGTTGTACTACGAAATATAAGGGAAAATCCTTGGTTAGAAATCTTCTGTTTCTTATGAAACTACTATTTTATACGATAAGAGCATTAACGTTGATTTAACGTTATCTTTACTGAGGCTTTTTGTATCTACTGCTACTTCAAGTTGCAACGACGACTTGCACAATCGCTAGACAATATTTGTATAGAAAAGTCTAGTAAAATATTTTTCATTTCCATTGTTAACGAATTTCTTCGTAAATCAGTATCATTTGTAATCAAACATGTGGATCATCGCCGGGAGTCTATTATTTTCTTTAGCCGTTTTCCTTAATTCTGCTGGTAAATATATAATAATATAGTATCATATTTATAATTGATTGCTGATCATTTTTTCTATAATTTGAATTTCATTTGTAATAGAAATTCGATTGTAGCCCAGCCGAAAATATCCGCTTGAAAATACACATTCTACGTCAATTTCCAAGTGCAAATTTGTAACTAATAGTTGATATTTATTTCCAATTTTAGACCGTTACAAAAAAAAAACATTTTCGCTAAATTTGACACGTCTTATTAAGCTTAAAAATGTCAAATAATACCTGATAATTCAAATAGTTTTTAGAAACGATTAAATGCATATGTATTTGGAAATTTGAAAAAATGGTTGAAATGTTTCAAGTATAAGAAAATGTCGCTTGACATGCATAAACTGACTTTCAATATCTAAATTGCTACCTATTCATCAATATAAAATGTGTTAACTTTGAAGATTCAGCGATTATAAAAAAAGTTAATTGAGAAGATTGTTTGATTTTCAAGGTAAAAAGGTCTTTGGAGCGTTTCGCATCTATTCTGACAGTTGAATGGTCTGGAAACGTAAGGGGCTAACCCACGAAATTTTCAAAGTTTTTCTTTTTGGCTTTTTGTATTTTCCTATCTGTCCTACGTATCATGTTTTCTAAAAAGTGAAAATAATTATTTTTACTATTTTTCATGGAATAACAAAGTTTTCAAAGGGGACACTCCAATCGGTACTCAGGGAACATAAGAGGCTAACGCCGTATAGAGTCTCATGGAGATTCTTGATTTTTTGTTAGCATAGGAGAGCCAGTTTTTCGCTCTGAAACCATGATATGTTATCAGTTTTGTTGAAGCTGACAAAAAATTAAACGGAAATAAAAAAAGATACAGTTTTTCCTTTTTCTAGAAAAATTTTCCGAATGAGGGTTAGCCCATTATGTTCCCCGACTATTCAGTTGTAAGCAAATTATTAAAGCTTATAGTATTTGGCACTAAATGTATTCAAAGTGTGTAAATATTAATCTTCTGTCTTTTCCGAAGGATGACACGCGTCAAATATAGATTAAATCAGTTAATATCTGCAAATAAAAGTCTTCTTCGAATACGATACACAAGTGGGTAATGCGGCGTGGACAGCTATTTTCATGGTAAAATGTTGAAATATTGAACATTGTATGTTCATAGATTTGGATGCTAATAACTCACAAAATATAATATCTAAGTTATCTTTTTATACGTGTGGACTCCTTTTCAAGACATAATAATTAAGTATTTCAATTGCTATAGGTAAATTTTTTCTACGAATGAAGCAAAGCTAAGATATTAATCTACTTGTTACATATGTTGTCATTACATTATCCATCATCTTTTTAAATTCTATCGATTGATATATCCAGTATGAAAATATTTCATCTTGCGTTTGTCTTCAAGACGTTGAAATCTAGTTTCTTCTCAGTGGCAAGACGAACTTAACTTATCTCGAGACATGAAACTTTCTGTTATGGCTTGGCCATAGTTTGGCTCCGCCTCATGAGCCAGATTTCAAGAAACATCTTTGACAAGTCTCTTAAATATCTTTGATTGCCCATCATCAAGCCAAAACCCAAGGTGAAATATCTTCACCCCTCCTCAGGATCTCGAGCAATTGGTTTTTTGCCTTCCAGGTTACTTGAATAGGCCTTGTAGGTTTGGTAGCGACCTTGGGATGTGGCAAGAAGGCCGTATTCGGACATTAGCTATCTGTTCTTCTAGCGGATGGTCCTTTAGTGACAGACTACGCGGTTGCGGCCGTCCGGGATCGGTTCAGCCGAATCGTAGGGGATCGCCCGATCCAGGTCCGAATTAAGGACTGATGTCCGGTGGCAGTTGGGGGTGATCGGGACTAAGGTGAAAAAGTCCTTGCACTTGGTGCGACTTCTCGCTACATTGCGGCTACATAGTGGCTACTCCGCTGATCAGCAGCGTATCTTCTTCTGGTAGCGGGGAGACGGAGGTCACCTTCTTGTGACAATCCGGGACAGCAGTCGCCACCTCCTAGTTACAGTTGACTAGGGTGATCGTTACCTCCTGGTGATGTTTCGACAGCCCCGAAAGTGAACGTCAGCCTAGTTAATGTATGTATACCATTAAGCCATTTCCCTTTCGGGGTAGGCGTGACACTATCCGATTCAGGTAGTGTTTCTAGGTGGATAGTTTCTTGTAGTAAATAACTACAAGTGTGGGCTCACCACACCCACGACACGCCAACAGCACGCAGTTAGTAGTATTCCCGAACGGTCACCCATCCAAGTACTAATCACGCCCAACACTGCTTAACTTCAGTGATCTAACGAGTACTGATTGCGGAAGCGCCTTGAGCAACACTGGTTGGATTCCTGTGAAGTCGCAGCTCACAGTTCTCTTAGCTCCACAAAAAGACGCCTGAGATGTTGGGAAAAGAGGACAAACTCTGTTTTTATCAACCTTCAGCCCTGAAAAGCCTCAAGGCTATAGAGTTAAAAAAGCTTAGCAGCAGGCAGTCAGGCACCGAAAATATATGTAATATATGGTATTCACCGAAAATTTAGGCATACCGAGTTTTGGTAAAAAGAGATAGGACCTAAATAATAAGTTAACAAAAAGATGCAAGATTCATAAAAAATGCCATGCTTTGATAATGTTTTATACAAAAGAAGAAGATTTAAACTTCTAGTTTCTAAAAGAGAAAAATAATTGGCACTGTAATTCTTTCAAAGTTTAAAACTTGACAAATCTGTTCACAATTTACGACAAATATATTATAAGTATCAATATTGACCTATTTCTATTCCTCTTTACAGAATCAAGATCAGTGACTTTGAGGGATTTATTTCCAGAAACCAACGGCGAAGACTTACCTCCTATCAAGTTAGTCAAGTACGTTGAAACTCGACAGTTGAGTATTTTACGAAGAATCATTGGGCCCGATATGAAAAAATTCGATGAAGATTCACAATTAGTAGTAAGAAGGCATTTAATCATTGGATGGAAGGAGAGAGATGTTATTTCACCAATCTCTAATTTATTTGGCGAAACTCCTTTTGTATTTGACACACATACCAATACGTTTGAAACTCTGTCAAATCCAGAACTTAAAAAGTTGGGAGTTTATCGTCGTTTATCATATGTTCGTGAAGAGGATAAACGTGAATATGCAGAAAAAGCAGCCCATGGACTTATCAATCCAGAAAACCATCCAGAAAACCATCCAGAAAAACATCGACCAAACATTCAGGCTATCTATTATGCATACTATATGGGAAGCCGTCAAGCAAACGCAGACCAAACAGTGGACCATCAAGCTAAACTTCAAGCACTCCGTGATGCATACTATGGATCATACCATCAAACAAATCAACAGGTTTTAGGAAAATACTTACACAACTATGGCAAAACAAAATAAAAACTAATATTCAATATCGTTTGAAATTCAAAATCGGATTGAACATTCTCAATCAGTTGAAATTTCATGAAAAACTCAATGTATTATAGTTATCGTAATTATTTGTGTTTAGGCATCGGAAATAAGTTTTGAAAATTATACAAGCCGTTCGTGTCTTCTGTTCGGTATTGAAATTTGAAAACTGGAACGAATTTACCTACTCACCGAACAATTTTGACATTTTATTGGGTCCTCAGAGGACCTTTCTCTTGAATTTTAAATATTTTGTGTTCTTAAATTCAAAAACCGAACCTTTCGTTGTCAATCTTTTTTGATTCGATATAAAATTAGAGGTGTGAAATGAACTTGACGTGTGGCCTTTTATCTAATTTCGTAGTGTTTTTGTGAGTATGCATTAATAAGTTTTAATGAAGTTGAACATATTATACAATTGCGTTTTTTATTAAACTCTTCTATATTTAGTACGTTTTCCAATTCCATATGACCTGTTCTGAATTTATATATAATAATTGTATTATTTGCAAAATATTTCATTTTCCTTTCAAATACGGAACTAAAATTATCCATTTTGATCAAATAATGAAACTTAATTTCATGAAATGAAAATAACTATTCATTCTTTGATACCGAGGAGTGAGTCATTCAATTTTTTTGTGTACAGTAAATATTAGGATTTCAAAAATTTCTGAAAATTTTCAAAACTTCCAAATATTTCCGATTAAAAAATTTTGCCTGAGATTTAGAAAGATTCCAAGGAATTCAAAATAATTTCTAGAGACTGTAATGATTTCAACGACTTTTACAGAATATTTATAAATTCTAACAGATTCGAAAAAAAATTGATAACGAGTTTAAACGAGTTTAAAATATTTAAAACGTTTTTGATAGGTTTTGAAATATTTGAGGGCGTATCAAAAAACCTTTAAGAGGTTTGAAGGGATTTTAAAGAATTCTTAGAAATAGCAATGCATTCTGAAAGATTTTAGATATTATATATTTCAAGAGACGTCAAAGAATCTTCTGAGGTTTCATGACCTAGGGAAGAATTTTGTGGGATTTCATAAGATTTTCATAAATTTCATTTGAGTGTTATTGTTTTTCATCGGAAATCGACTGTTTTGGATTAAATTAATTTTTTCTAATCAAACATACAATTTCAAACAATTTTTTGTTATGTTTTATGAGTGTTTTTCGTCGAATATTATTCACATGTTATGTGGTGTGTTTGATCTGAAATAGCTATTTTTAAAGAACGAATCATCCGATTAAAATCCATGGATCTTTGTTTAAAACATCATAACTTCCAAGATTCAACAATTGTTCATTGTTTTAGTGCTTTTCATCCAAACTTCAATTTTTTTTTCTCAAAAAATATCAGATTTCAAAGAAGATTAATAATTTCTTAACAATTTTAGAATTATTGGATACATCGGAACATGATAATTTCAAATGAAAATCATAATCAATTGGACAAGATTTAGAATCTTTTAAAAATTTTGGATTATGTTAATGTTTTTCGTTGAAAATTATTACTATTATTAGTGTTAGTGTTTTCCATCATAAATCGATATTTTTATTCTGAAAATCATCAAATTAAAAAAAAATATGTATAACTTTTCAACAATTTTAGTTTAAGGTGGAATTTTACATCGAAACTTGGCAATTTTAAATAAAAATCATAATCAATTCGACAAGCTTTAACATTTTTCAACAATTTTCTATTACGTTAATGTTTTTCTTCAAAAATTATTGTTATTTTTTGTAACAAATAATTATGTTCCAACGAATATTTACAATGTTGCAATATCTTTATTTTATGCTGGTGTGTTTCACCCGAAATTTGAATTTAAAGAGAAAAAGCATTAGATTATAATCTGATAATTTATTTAAAAAATAATAAAACTCAGAAGCTTCAACATTTTTTAATTATGTTAGTGTTTTTCATTATAAATTGGTATTTTTATTTAAAAATCCTTGGATTTCGAAGAAGATCGATAATTTTTGACCCAAAAATATGAATTTTCAACCAAAAAGTAAATTTTTAATGCAATATATTCTAAACTAAAAACGATCAATTTCATTTAAAAAATTTTGTAACGGAATTTGCAGTTGAAAGAATTGATTTCCAAAAAAAAAAATTTCACAAAAAATTTTAATTTTCAACCTGAGAGATCTTCGACTAACAAAACAAATTTTTAACTTCGTAGTTGAACTTTTAACCGAACAGTTAAACTTCCAATAAAAAAAATAATTTTTTATGAAGAAAGACAAATTTACAACAAAATACATGAATTTTCAATCGAATTTCTGAATCTTCAACTTGAAACGATAATTCTTCAACCAATAATAATGGAACAGTTGAATTTGCAGTTAAAAAATGTAAATTTCTACAAAATAGTCAAACTTTTGAATGAGGAGATTGTTCTTCAACTAATGAAATACATTTTTGAACAAAGAATTTCAATTTTCAATCAAGCAGTTGAATTTTCAAACGAGAAGATTTTTTTCTACCAAAAATGACGAATTCACAAAGAAATATATACATTTTAAACCACCGTTTCAACCAAGCAGATAAATTTTCATGCAAGAAGATTAATTTTCTACAAAAAAATACGAATTCTACACAAAAAAAAAGAACTTTCAATTAAATATGTAGCTGAAATTTTAACTAAAAACAATCAATTTTTAACCAATAATGGAGTACGTAAATTTTCAGTTGAAGAAATTCACTTTCAATAAATCAGGTCAATCTTTAACCAATAAAATGAATGTTTAACAAAGTAGTTCCACTTTCAACCAAGTATTTCAATTTTGAACCAAAAAGATGAAATCTCAATGAAAATTTGATCAGGCGAATTTTCAAATAGCAACGATTAATTTTTATTCCAAAATGGAATAGTTAAATATCTAGTAAAAATTAATTTTCATCCATAAAGAAATCACATTTTCAACGAAAAAGTTCAATCTTCATCCACATAGTAGAATGTTTAACCAAAACAGATAAATTCTAAAGCAAAAATATAATGTCAGACATTTGAATTCAAAGGAATTAACTTTCAAGGAAGAATACTTGAATAAGGGTGAAGAGGAATAGAGAAATAGGGGAATAGGGAAAAAGTGTGAAATCTGTATTTAGATATGCGGAACAAAATCACTAATTCTCATTTTTTCATGCATTTAGAAAAATTTTTATTCACATTTATATTTTCTATGTGTGATGTCACATTCTCTGTTCTCTCCTCCTCTCCCCAATGCCACAAGTCGTCACAAAACCTGCTAACACCTTCTCCTAAATTTATAATATCTAGAATTTAAAAAAAAATTTGTATTAATGGTATGAAATTTTGTGAAATGGTTTTGAATAAATAAGAGCACGTCTGCTTAGCTGATTGGAAGTCATATTTTGTTGAAACAATACGATTTTATTCATTATCAGGGTGTCTAGTGATTCTTGAAAAAAAAATTCAAGGTCTTTTCCAGGTTTTCAAGGTCCAGAAATGAAGTTTTTCAAGGTACATTTTTTGCATGTCAAATAACGAAATAACGGTTGTAACAAATGAGCTAATGTATTTTGTAAATGGAAAGACATTTTAAATGATAGCAGAGGAATAAATCAACTTTTTTTAAAATAAGCATACATTTTTTGCGAACATCAATGAGACTTAAAAAATTCGTTTCTGTGTTAAGAGGAAAAAGAATAACTTATAAAATAATACGCAATGGTAAATTTTTTTTATTGCAGTCCATGCATAAATCTCTTTTGAGTCTCTAACCTCTCTACATACACGTATTATATTCTATAATCACTTTTAGGAGCGATTTAAATCTTTCAGGTCACATATTGTTCAAGTTACAAAAGATAAATTATCTTATATATAATATCAACGAAGGATAAATTAACATTTATTTCTCCTAATTTTTAAGAACTTTTCAACTGCAAGATTTCTTCATCTAAATGAGCAGTTTCCTTTATAGCGTCATTCATAATTCTCTTTTTCTTAACTTCTAATTCTTTTAAAGCTTCATCATCCTTACGTTTTTGGCTTTTCAATTTTTCCACTTCTTCTTTGTCTTTCTTTTCTTTGGCAAGACCTTCCTTGTACCATGAATGCGCGTTACGTGCAGCATGAATTAAAGGTTTGGTTACAACGAAGTTTTCAACCTTACCACCACTTGCTTTTATCGCATCTTATATTAATCTTTGTGCGATCAAAGATTTTTCTGTTTGGTTTTCAACTAAAATTTGTTTATTCACAGAAAACCCTCTTTCAAGTGCGGCATTACCGTGAGAAAGAATCAATACGCTTTTGATGAAATGGAACAGGTTAGCATACTTCTCTAGGCCATAAAGTGTAATTAATTCAGTCCAAAAATGATCTACGCGAATTCTTGACCTAGAAAAATCTTTGAATTTTTCTACAATACCTGTTCGCGAGCATAGATCTTTAAACTCCCAATCTACCTTGTCGGCCAGTTTTCCCGAGATCAATCCATTTCAAACATACAATTCCAAAGCTTTAGATAGACGTTTTTCAGCTATGTCATTTTCGATAGCAACAGCTGGATCTAGAAAAGAAACTGCTTTTACAATCGGATATTTCAATGGAGATCTCTCCATAAGTTTTATGACAAATGTTTGCAGACATTCGCGACAGTTATTTTTAAATTGAACAATTTCAAGATCCGAAGCACCTTTGATCTGACGCAAGGCATGTTTAGTGGCATAACCGAGTTTAACGTCTTTTGCTGTTAGCAAAGTTTCAGACTTCTTTAAATCTATCTTGGAAATTTCTGTCTTTTCTAAAACGTCCTTTTTAACAATTTGCGACAAAAGATTTTTACATATTAGTAACAGTTCGTTAAAAAGGAATGGAATCAGAGGTTCATTCGACTGAAATTCTGTAAGAAAACGCTGTAAATCATTTGCAAAACTTTCAAAAAATGATAGCTTTGCTACCAATAATTTGTCTTTTAATTTCTTCGCAACGATCTTAAAACTTTGACAATCTGGATTTTCAAGCCAGCGACTCGAGGAGAACTTTTCTGGGAAAACTATCGAATTTGATGCATTATAATAATCCGCTCCACGGGCAGGAACGTTCTTGAACAAATTGTAACAAGATCGTAAAAATTCCGCGAGTTCCCACCCTGTACTTTTTATCCCAGTTTTGAATCCGCCATTTACGACATGTAAACCGCACGAACCTGCGTCCAATAACTGACGCCCTTCAGTTTCATGATTCTCTTTGAAATCCGCTTGTAATTTTCTGAAGAAACTAATGTTCACATTCGGGCCATCCATAGACACCTGAATTAATTTATTCTGCAGATGTGTTGGTATATTACTTTGAAAAGCTTGTAAAAGATCATTAGCTGTTGTATGACCTAAGAAGCAGGATGTAAAATACCGAGTGGAAACTTCGTTTAATTTATTATCCCAGAAACGAACTGAGGGATCCATTTGCTATTTCTGGCTAATCTTATTCAAACATTCATCAAATCCAAAAACGACCATACTACATTCTGATAGCAGACTTTTTAGTTCACTTAAAAAATAAGAGCTTAACCCATAAACTATCATATAAGAAACTTTGGCTTAGCTTAGTTGCACTCTCCTTCCAATTAGACTATCTGGTAGTGCTACTTTAGTAATAGATACATAAGACTCAATATCGCGAAGTGAACTGTGACGCAAGATGCCATTGAGACACCAAATTATTTCAGCTTTTGTTACCTCTTCATTCAGAAGGAAACTCTGAACGTTTGTCGGTTTCGGTAAAATATTCATATTGACAGTATTAGACGCCAATGTACAGTGTAGAGGACAGTTATTATCACAAATTGCACAATTAGAAGTAGATAGTACAATAGTGTCACGAGTTGATTCAGGCAATGTGTTAGATTTAGTATTATCTACGATAGAACCGTCACAGGCAATACTTGTGGTTGCGAGTGTGTCTTGAGACGTTGTTTTTGAAGAATTGTAGAAGACCGGCAGTAAATTTTGTGTTTGAATACGTTGTATATGCTTCTTCCCCTTTGCATGACTTTCTAGGGCACATCTTCCCATAGTACGTAGCGAAATTGTTACTCTGCATAACGAGCAAAGAGCAGAATATTTGTCGGTTAATACAGGTCCCACCCATGGAAACTCTTTGTCATAGTTCTGAAGATAAGCGGAACTCTTTTGTTTCGGCATTTTTTTCGATTCTATAAGAAAAATAATCATACATTTTTCGACTTATTGTAGGCTACTTACACATTGTAAGAAATCATTACTTCTACAACTAAATTAAATATATTGTATAAAACTTCAGAAACGATAAGAAGTATAAGACAATTTATGTTTCTGGTTAGTTGTATAAATTTGAAATCTCTTATTTTGCATAGTATATAGAGATTTTTTTTCAAAATAGCATGAAAGATGTGAAAATTCCGATGACTTCAGAATGAAGTTGTTTTGCCAATTTTTTAGAAAGATATTGTGTGTTATTTCTTAAATTATAAATAACTCAGGAAATAGATCATTTTATATTTTCTTGGTCTTCATTTTAAAGGGAAATTTACGTAGAAAATCAGTAATATATCAATAAGATTTTATAATAAAAATAAGGAATTCAAGGTACTCATACTCGAATGAACGATTTAAAAAAATTACGAATACAAAAGTAAAGTACAATTAGTTAAAATATCTTTGATTTTATATCAATTAGTGTTAAAAATGCCTTTTTTAACACTATTTATAAATTTGATTTTTTACAACTTTTTTTCTAAGTTCAGACTGGCAAGAACCAGGGAAAAATAAAAAAAAATCTTAATACGTTAGTGATATTCTACGAAAATTTCTATTTAAAATAATTGAAGGACATTTAAGAAAGTTAATTATTTTCGGGAGTTATTCATAATTTCAAAGAAATTTAAAAAAAAGAATTATTTTATGTATTATCTGCAAAACGATCAAACTTAGATAATCGATGAAAACTGTTGAAAAAAAATCTGACTGGATTAATTTTTGTTGAATACTGAAGTATAATAAACAAATTAATGAATGGAACAAAATTGGATTCGATCACGACTTTTTTTTCTTCAGCTGTTTCCGTCGATTATTATCTAAATTTGCTCGTCTGGCAGATCCGTCTTTCTTAAATATTACGGCATGATTGGACCCACACGGTCTCATATATAAAAATTTCATTGACAAAAACAATAGACATTCTAAAATTAAAAAAAATAGGTATAAAAATCCTTGCTACTCTACTATTTTTTGCAAATACGTGACGTTTTAGGTTATGTATACATTTTTTCACTATATTCGAAAATCGAGAACTCGATATTTAACGAACAAAGCAGAATCATAAAATAATGTATAAACGAATCTGAAAATCTACAAAAGGTTAAACTGGAAAATGACTCTAAATTCTTTTTCTCATTTATTGAAAATGAACTGTAAAAATAGCAAAAAACTCTTTGTAAGTAACCGGTAACATTTTTGGTAAAACGTGTAACTATAATCAAGATTTTCAGTTCACGTTCATTTTGTTAGGCCAAAGAAAAGAAAGTACTTTTTACTTGCCAAAGTGATCTATCCATTCACATTTTTTTTTAATTTCAAGTCAACTACTGCACAGACACAAACGTGTACGCGGTTTGTGAAAAATGTATGCAAGGAATGGCTGACGCACGTGTTGCATTTGTTTTTAGAAATTACAAGAAACGACAACGGCCAAATCTTTGATACGGCCCAGGGTTGCCAGATTACCACCTAACAAAGTCACGAGTGGAGGACGCAGGAGTAGCTCAAAAAAAGGCGGAAGCAAAGATATTATCTTTGGCGGAAGTTTCAAAATCCCAAATAGCGCATACAAAGTTTAAATAAGGAGCGTAACACTCGACAGATGTCACTGAAAATGCGCGTTGGTAAGACAGAATAAAAGATTTTAATTACTCTTCACATTTATACAAAATAAATTTTTTGCAAGAAAAACAATTTGAATACAAGGTTCTCATGCAAAATTCAAGGTGATTTCCAGGTTTTCAAGGTTCAAAAAAAATTCAAGGTGAATTCCAGGTTTTCAAGGGTCGCTAGACACCCTGATTATATTTCAGCGAGGGCACTAATAAATAAACTTAGAGTCTATTGATCCCTTGTCACTTTGAATTGTAAAAAATTCTTATGTTCCTGAACTTTGTTCAAACAATCAGAAGGCAATGTTTTTCAACTCGAGACAAGCTAAGTCACGTTTACAATTTCGTAATATGACCTTCATATTGTTTCCACAGAAACAAGCATGTTACACCATGCCGCTTATCTATTAAACTTTTCTATTTTTCAACTTTTCCATTTTTATAACCTTTTCTAATTATTGGCTCAGTTTTCGCTAATCATCTCTGTAAAATTTCACTAGTTTTTAGTTAAAATTAACTAATTTTTATTAAGAGAGACCTCGAAGTACCTTTTGCATGCTGAAAAAAGTTATACCATTAAAATAATCTTCTTTAGACGCTCAAATTGATACTTATTCATGCTGATGCTTATTCAAGGCAAATAATTTTCACAAAGATTTTATTTATAATTATAATTTTCTATGGAAAATAAGGAAAATATAGAACCAACAAAAATTTTCAAATCGAAAACAGATCTCCGGTGGAAAATAGTGCATTAGGATCCTGAATATGCATTAATTTGTAGCCCATATTGGTTTATTGTAATTTTAAGGTTGCAAAATTTTTTTTTTTCTCAACTTCATTAAAAAAATTAGAGGGGAATATTTTTAAAATAAAAATAGGCTAGGTGAGAACAATTTGTCAATATGGCCTTCTTATTGTTTCAATAGAGTTAAAAATGTTGCACCGTCGCATCATGTCGTTAAACTATTCTTTAGTAGCTCTCTTTTCGCTAATTGAATCTGTGAAGTCTCACTGTAGAAATTAGTTTAATTTTACGAATCTTGCTCGGGTAATTGCAACGAGCTTTATTTTTTTCAAGTTCTTTTACTTAATTATGAATATATTGTAAAACGTTTATAAACAAACACAACTTTTCCATCAAAAATAAAAAAATGTTCAATCTCTCTTAGAATTTTTCTGCATGATGACACCGCTCTGACAAAGGTAGCTGATCAATCTCCTTAGCAATCACCCCAGGCGTAGAGCTTTACAAAGTCTTCATGTATCATAGATCACACAAAAATACAAAAACTGACTGATAATCCCATAGTACCATTCTTTTTAAAATTTTAAAATTTATTAATTCATTTTAAAGAAAAAAATATCTTTTCTACTATAAGAGATGGTTTTTTGACAAAATACTTGAATTTTCAACAAAATAATTAAATTTCACTAAAGAAAGAAAATTTTACCTAAATTGTTGAACCTTCATGTCAAAAGACGAATTTTCTCTGCAAACATTGAATTTACAAAGAATATGAATTCAGCAAAAAATTGGTTTTCCTCGAAACTGATGCATTTTACCCAAAAAAATGAAATTTTAAGCTAGGAAAATTATTTTTTTTACCAAAAAAGAAGAATTTTCAACTAAAAAAGATTAATTTAAAAAAACTTAAAAAGTTACATTTTCAGTTAAAAAAATAATTTTAAACCAAACGTAAAGATTTTACCACTAAACAGTTAAATTTTTGACCAAATACATAAGCCTTCAATCAAATGAAATAAATTTTCAGCAATGTAGTTAAACTTTTACCCAAGTAGTTGAATTTTCAATTTAAAAAGATTAGTTTTCAACAAAATGGTTAAACTTTCAACCAAAGAGATGAATTTTCAACTAAAAATATAACTCTCCAGAGAGACGAAAAAATGATTTCTTAACAAAGTGATTCAACCAAATCTTTCAAATAAACTAGTT